>PVHY01015979.1:0-34740 GCA_004024945.1 Uropsilus gracilis
TTTCAGTTTCGAGTCTGGGAATTGCTGGAGAAGAAGATGTGCACATTATAAACTCTGTGAGCACAGGTTTGCAAAACTGTTGTAAGCTGTGTGTACCTAATACCCAAACGTTTATTTGCAAAGTCAGACCTTCAGTTTGTTCCCCCATTGCTTACCCTGTGTTTGGAACATTGGGGTCATCATTGGAATTTATCATCCAGATGCTTGGTATTCCCTGCATGGAGCCAGCTGTATGCACACAAGCAGGAATTGAAAATGATTTATTCTTTGACTAATAACTATAATCAACTGCCAGATTTTCAATAACTATAATCAACCATCAGGTATTTATTGATCTCCCATGTAGGCATGTACAAGGCACAAGAGATGTATGTCCTGATTCTTCACTTAGGAAAGTGGCTTCTTGTTTGAGAGAAAAGAAATCAATAAGCACAGCACTTCACTCTTGGTTCTCTCCCTCCTGCAGATATGAGAGGAATTTGGGGGTACTCGGCAGCTAAGAAGGCTTCTTGGAAGAGGAGGACTCAATCCACGTCTGATCTTAATGAAAGAAATTCAAGATGGGAAGGGTCCTTTATGTTAGGGAAAGAAGGTGGGTGTATTCATAGCTGGGTGTAGGTGCAAAAGGGGAAGGTGAATTACTGGAGGAGGGAAAACTTGAAGAGGAGAGTTAGAGTGCTGAAACAATAGTCTAATTGTAGTTGAATTGGGGGAACTAGGGATGGTAAGCTTGACCAAGTAGGCAGGGGTCAGATGGACACGAATCTGAAACCTTAAAGAAAAGTCTTCTATTAATTCAGGGTGCTGTGGTTCCTAATATCCATTAGGATATTAGATTTGAATTTTGCAGGGGTGGGGGCCTGCCATGTGCCCAGCATAGCCTTATCTGCATATGAAGAAACAATGGTTCTCCTACATGTACCCACATTGTACTGAAATATATTGAGGCACTTGTGAAAAAAAAGCACATTTATTGAAAAGATGAACTAAAATTGAAGTAGCTGTTTGGCACTAAGGTTCGTTTCAAGCAGTATTTTGCAAACATACATAGTGTTCTGGAAAGGAGGAGTTTGTTTGCTGTGAAGAGAAGGATCCCCGCCTTGGAGATGGGCAGAGCAGTTCAGGTCTGGCAGAGGGTGGGCCATCCAAGGGACTCCATTATTCTGGGGCTGAATCTTGGGCAGATTGGAGAGCTGGGAGAGAGGAGGTAGGGTGAACAGCAGGGGGAGAATAGGGGAGAGCGGGGGGAGGGGGTTCATAAAGGTGAGGAACAAGGGAAACCTGAGGGACCCTGGGGAGGTCCATGCTCTGCTCAGGGAACCAATTAGGGACATGAGTGCTTTCCTCTCTGAGTGGCATCCTCTTCTGGTTGGGGATCCTGTCACCCTGAGTGCATGGCTGCCATACCTCAAGAGCTAAAGGACAGAATGATGTGTGGGACCGGCTTCTGCTCACCAGGTTAGGGTTTCCATCCTGCACATGCCTCACACGCTCCACAGAGTGCAAGGTCTGGCTTGGGGCTGCAGCTGATGGCATCAGAGACCCCATGGGAAGCAATAGAAAGTTAAGGGGAGCCAGGCATGGAGCATGGGTTTCTGGGCCACAGACCGTCAGGACAGTGGACCCAGAATGTTTTCCATCAGAGCTACATGTTTACTGAAGAAGTCAGAGTCACTGAATTTAGAAAAAAAACAAATTCAAATTCAGAGCAATTTATCCACCTTGAAGGTTAAACCTAGTTGTCTGGCTTTGTGAGAACTCTCTCTATAGTCTCTTTGTTTTGTTCTAGAATGGCTGGGATGAGCAAAGTAGAGAACAGCGGCTGTTTTGAGGCTAAGCCATAAAGCTTCAAAGTCAATGATAAAGCACAAAAGTCATTTCTCTCTCTCTCTCTCCAGAGAGAACTAGATGTCGCCGACATCTACTCTCCCTTGTGCTAGAGGTGTGCGCTGATGGCCGGGCACAGGGCCTCATTTCCTAGTCCTCCTCCCTGCTGGCTTGGCCCTTTGTTTAGTGCTGGTCTGTGGAAGGAGAGCCTGAGGTGGTCCGAGTGACTTCCCAGGTTTGCCCCTGAGTCAAGTGCCTTGTGTTTGTTTCCTCTTTCTTTCCTTTCCCATTTTGTCTGGAAAGCAGACATGGTGGGCTGAAGCATCCAGGAACCCAAGGAGGAAGCAGCTCCCCAGGACAGGTGCAGTAGTCAGATGCAAGGAGTCTGGTGTGCTGACTCTGTGAAGCCCCAGACCAGCCCAGATTGGGGGTGCTCAGCTTGTTGTGCAAGGGAGAGATAGATGTCTTCCTTGCTCAAGTGGATGTTGTTCTGGGCCTCCATGTGCAGCTGCAACATCTAGAGCCTCACTGAAAATTCTCACTTGGAAACTGAATGTGTATTTGGAGTGTGAGGAAGTTGTACAGACAACCCATGTTAAGGTTGGTGTAACTCAGAAATGTCTGGATTTGCCATCTTCAGGCATTTCTTCCTGAGTGGGAGGAATGACAGATTTTCTGAAGGCCTCGCAGTGAGTTTCCAACTCACTCTCCTGGGCAGCACCCCCTGGAGAGCCTGACCTCATTTTCCCTCCCTGCCTCCCACTGTTGCCCTCAGCTTTTGGGGTTTGGAATGTAAACTCCTAAGGATTTGTGATCACTGCTGATCCTCACCCTACCTTGCAGACAGTAGTTGCTCACTAAATGCTGACTGATTCAGTATTCATAAGGCTCAAAGCTTGTCTCCTAGCCTCTGGTTCATTGTCTACCCCCTTTGGCCCCCTGCCCCAGTGTATATACATTGTGGTCACTGTAAAATAGAATCCCTTTATCTATTTTACCCACCCGTCAACTCCCTTCTCCCCTGGCAACCACTAGTCTGTTCTCTGTGTCAAAGACTTTTTCGTTTTGTTTCCTTTGCATAGGGGCTTTAAAATAACATTCTACACATGAGTGAAATCATATGGCACTTGTCTTTCTTCATCTGATTTATTTAATTTAGCATAATGCCCTCTAGGTCCATCCATGTTCTTTCAAATGACAGGATAATATCATCTTTTATGGCTGAGTAGTATTCCACTGTGTATACATACCACCTCTTCTTTATCCCTGCCCTTCTGTTGACAGGTGCTTATGTTGTCTCCATATCTTGACTATTGTGAATAATGCTGCACAAATGTATATCTTTCTGAAGTAATCTTTTCAAATACTTCAAATAGATACCCAGGAGGAGAGTAGATGGGTCTGATGATATTTTATTTTTTTTTTTGGGGGGGGGCGTCTTCACACTGTTTTCCACAGTGACTGTGCCAGTTTACACAATTCTTTTTCTAAATCTTATTATCATTCCAGTCCTATGGCCCAGCCCCACTTCTCACCTGTCATTCACTCCTAGATGACTAGGGACAGAATCTATACTTCTAGAGTTAAAATCCACAGCCTCAGTTCCCCGTACAAGTGCCTTTAGATTTCAGGCTCAGTCCCTGGTACAGCTTGCAGTTCCCAGACTGTGGCACCCTGTCCTCCTCCTGGGTCCATGCCAGAGTCAGTGCCTCTACTTGCAATGCTATCCCTTCTTCACCTAATAGATTTCTCTTCCTGCTAGATTCAGACCTTGCTGACCTCTTGCCACCCAACGCTGCCCAGAGAACACCCCTTTGCCCCCTACTTAAGCATGCCTGGGTCACAGAATTTCCTGTCAGTGGTGTCAGTTGCGGAGAGTGAGCCCATCTCCTTCCATGTTGCCCAAGGGCGAGCCTAGGTGGATCCACCTTAACTCCTGGTCCCCAGACCAGGGCAGGTATCAATGAAAGTAACAAGTGAACCAAGTGACCCTGGTTTCCTCCTGTCCTTGCCACCTCCAGTAAGTGGATTCCCTTATCCTGCGGCCCCAGGCCAGTGAACTGGGGGAGGAACTTAGCCAGGTTTGAACGCTGGCAATGGAGGTGCAGTCTGGCCGTTAGTTAGCCTTCTCATTCTCTCTCTCCCTGAGTGCTGGTAGCTCCGCCATGGCAGATGCGTGGGGTGGCCATAGTCGGGATTTTTATGTGGCATCTGAGAAGAAAACAGAACCTCCAAACAGTCCCGTGTGCTGTCCAGTGGGCAACGTAGGGAGCTTCCGGGAAATAAATGCAGACCTCTTCCTCAGGTACTCTGACAACTGCACCACGCGCCGGGAAACTATACCCCTCTAGAAGTGGTGGTGGAAGAATAAGGAAAATAAATGAGTCGGGAACTATGTCAGAGCTGATAAGCCTCAGGGACATGGCGGGAGACAGTGAGGACGAGCTTGTAACAGCCACGGCTGACTGCGTGTGGGGCTGCTTCTGTGCGCATGCGCCTCGGGGAACTGTGGCTGTGCGCATGCGCCTCGGGGAACTGTGGCCCCCTCCTGGTGCCCGTGGTGAGCCCATGTCCTCAGCTTTGCACCTGGCTCATTGTTCCATATTGTCAGCTCTGTTCCGGCTGGCGTATGGGGCTTGGATAATTGCACCAAACCGTCTTCAGGTGAAAGGAGACTCGGACTGAGGCAGCTCTTTCGAGCGCCTCTTGCAGATGCACCAGGAACGCGTGTCTGCAGGGCCGCCTGCAGTGGTGGCTGTAAGGAGGGCCTGTAGGTGACACACTCTATGCCTCTTGCTGTTTGCCAGCTGTGTGCATCTCTCGTTTTATTTGGCACCTATGTGTGGGTTTGCTTTCATCGTGCAGACACAGCATGGGCTCGGGGGTCGCTGCTGTTGAGTAGAATCTCATTCTGCTCCTGCGAGAGGGGCCTTGTTCCGTCTAAGATGCTGTCTCCAGCAGCCCACAAACTTTAAGGTGCACGCAGAGGCGGTTTGACCACCTCAAAGGCAGATTTCTAGAAGACCTCTTGGGGGAGTGCTCTCCCAGCCTGGGAGTGCCGCAGTGTCCCCGGGCCCGCTTTCCCCACTCTGAGGGAGCTGTGACCCTTATTATTTGAAATTTAGAGCTGTGTTTTTTTCCCCTTGTCGCCACTGATTGAATGACCCTGCTGGGGCTGGGGCCGGGCTTGGTCCAGCATTGGAAAACGCCCTGTAACTGTTAGCGAAGAATTTATAGGCTCTTTAGAACAGGTCCTCTGGGTGTAGATTGAAGCGACGTGGTTGCCATTTAAATCTTGTCACAAATAGATCTCAATCCCTGGAGCTTCTCTTTGGGAAGGTGCAGGATGCCTAATAAAATGATGAATAATAATTTGGGGATGTTCATTATTTACAGATGCCCCAGGTCTTCCGTGAATTATGCAGCCCTCAATTTCACTAGGTTTCTCCCTTCCATGGAGCCATCTCTCCAGACCACCATGGCTGTGCCAGCTAATAGTGCCACAAGTGCAGCTTCCCATTTCTTGAAATGCTTCGAGTCTCTTGGTTGAATACTTATGTCCCACAAACGTGGTGTTGACGATGACACAGATTTTTTTTTCCTGAGACTAGGTCTTGCTATGTTGCTGGGCAGTCCCTATCCCGCAGACGCCAGCAATTCCTAGACTCAGCCTCCAAGGCTGGGATTAAAGGTGCCTGCCCCCACGCCCAGCAACAGGAAGGGTAGACAGTGGGCATTTTTCTCTGCCACAGCTCTCAGTGGGTCCTCTGGGAAAGAATTTTCAAGACGGCTGTAGCTGCTGCCTGGGGTGAAGGAGAAGGCTAATCCAGAGGGTAGTATCTGCACTTAGGAAGTTCAGGATGACTGAGAAGCAACAGGAGGGCTAGGCAGGTGGGGTTTCATCATCTCCTGGAGGCATGCAGCCAGTAAGCGCAGCGGGGGTGCCTGCCCTGGTGCCCCAACAGGTGTTCTCTCCTCTGTATCACCCCAGGTTGACCTGGGAGGGTAGGTGGGGAGGACAGAGGGTGGTGGGGTTGCCAGGAACAGATGCCAGGCAAGGTGAGCCTCCTCCTACTGCCTTTTGCTTACCTGTCACTTTCCTCCCCGGGCTCGGCGTGTAACTGAAAACAAGACCTTTCTTGAACGCGGGGCTTAATGGGCCCTTTAATGGCTGAGCCGTAGCATCACTTCTCTCTCTCGCCTGTTCCCTGTCAGCCATGGGGCATTAAACCGGTGATAAAAACGCTTTTTTGGTATGGTCCACAAACTCACCAAGAGGCTCCTGGTAGCAGTATAGCCATCCAGCATGAAATCAAGAGGCAATCACTGCGGATGAGGCGAGATGAGCTGCGCGCAGGAGCAATTAGCAGAGCGCCGTCCCAGGCCCTGTCCTTCACCATCTCCTTGTGCCCGCACCCACCACCCAGTCTGGCAGGGAGGGGGCCTAGCACCCGCGTCCAGTTCCCACGGACCATGGAAAATGCTTCATCACGTCCTGACCCAGTTGAACACAGCCTTCCCCACCCGGAGGGCTCCTGGGAGCAAATGTCCTTGGTTATGTTTTCAATCCAGGAAATATAAAACACAAAAGGGGGGAGGGGAGAAAAAGTGAAAGGAAAGCAATGCCCAGTTATGAATATGTATTAACATGATGCTGCGTTTGGAGCTGGGAGCAGGAGCCATTTATTTTAAGCAAATCGGATCTTGATACATGGCCCATGAACGTGCTGACTTCTCTATCACGAAAACACGGTGGGCAAGTTTGATTTATATGGTGTGGCTGTGAGGTTTTTTTCCCAATTAAAAACGAACCAAGAAAAATCATTAATTTAACTACTGTATATTAAATTTGCATTAAAACATCCGTTTGTCTATATTTATATGTGAGTTATCGAAAATGCGAGCTCATGAATTCTAATTTTTAAGATCACATGCCAAATATTGAAGATAAATTTTATTTATTTCTGCAATTAATACTATGAGAACAAATAGCTCCAATTTAGGGGCTGGCAGATGGAACTGTCCGCTGTGCCCTCCCTGCATAACAAACACAACATCCATCTTTTCTCATTAGGGTTTCCTCGCCTGGCCTCCAGACATGCAAGCCTTGGCTAGCTTTGGTGCCTTGTGCTCCCACCTGCCCTCAGCAGACACACCTAGAAAATGCTTGGGAAAATATGGACAGCATCAAATCTTTTTTTTTCTGCCTCTCTGTGATGTGCAGAGGCCAAATGTACCCAGAGAGTGAGCAAACACTGCTTCCCAGCCTGTCTTGACTCCGGTCACTTGGGTGGAGGAGTTGTGGCCCCAACTTCTGCCATGAGTTGTAAGGAAGGGGGGCAAGGGTCCAGGAGAGGCTGGATGCCAGATTTGCTGGTTCAGTGTGGCCCTTTGCACCCTTGTCCTCTGCTGAGACCTCCCTGCCAGCCCTCACTTCCTGGGCTGCACCGTCCACGATGAGTATTATGGGCTGCGGGGTGATCCTAGCAGGCCAGGGCCCTGTGTAGGCTTGGGATGCCAGTCACGCGGCTGCAGGGAAAGTGATGCTCCAGTCGGGAGCACTGCCCCCACAACAGTCAGACGCTGCCTGCCGTCACCCAGGATCGTAGAAAGGGCAGCATCCTCTCTGGAACGCTTCCTTGTGGACAGCTGCACGTATTGCCAGCACTGATGTTCAGCAGTCGGTCCTTTGCACACTCATTAGGTTAGTCACGAACCTTATGCTATTTTGAGCCATTAGTTCAGAGTGGCCCCTGCCCCAAGGAGCAGAATGGCAAGGCAGTGTGACAGGTGCCATGGTCACAGCCAGACCAGAGGAAGCAGCAGCAGCAGCAGCAGCAACAGCAGCAGCAGCAGCAGCAGCGAGAACCCCTGCTCCCACTTGGGAGGCTGCTAGCTGGCTGGTGGCTGAACTTACACTTCCACCCTATGTCCAGAGCCTCATAGCTGATGCTGATGTTCATCCTTTCTGTCTCAGGTGGAATTTCCACATCTGCTCTGTGCCAGATGTGGGAGACTGTGGCAGGGCCATCAGAGCAGAAGATGATGTTAGCTGGGAGGTGCTGGGGTCCCTAGGGAAAGGGGCTTCCTTCTGTTGTCCCAGGAATCCCCAAGGGTTCCAGTCACCTGGTGTCAACAGGGCTGAAGCCTTTTCAGGTGACCCGAGCCATCAAAAGCCCATTAGCCGAGGCCCCTTTCTCCTCCTGAGCGTGCCTTGCTGGTTTCATCCCCTGGGCCCATGACCCAAGGGTGCCTCCAAAGGGGTCCTGCTTGTTGTCTTCTCAGGCTATTCCTACTACAGAGGGGGGGGGGCAAGCCTGAGTTGGGGTTCTGGGTCCTTCGGAGACCAGGCCTCCTTGCGGGGAGTCATGGGCCAGTAGTGAGACAGATGCTTTTCCAACGCAGGCTGTTTCAGAAGCTGACTCTCCCTTGGCCTTGGGCATCTCCTGGGAGGCCCCCCCATTCCTTTTGATGGGCAGCATTTCTAAAATCATGTTTTGTGATAATCAGCTCCAGGAACATGCTAGTTAAATACATTATCAATGATAGTTGTTATGTCAAGGTTCTTTTCGCCTTCTTCTCTAAGCAGCAGATACGTGGACAGTCTCCCCTCTGATTGTCAGGGCAGAGCACATTGACACTTGGCAGTGGAATTCCACTGCATATCTGGGACCAGATCATAGACTCAGTAGGGGAATAGCAGAACCCTTCCGATGGTCTAGGCCAGAAGCCCCTAAGTTGGGACTGTTGGGGTCAGGAAGGTCTGCAGCCTTCACTCCACTCTGCAAGTGGGGCTCAGTGCTTCCTGGTACAGTAGCAGGAACCCTCCTTCCCTAGGAACCACAGCTATTTCCCTGAGATCAGAGAACTCATGATCCTGTGTGGTGGAGCTTGGTTCTGCTTCCCTCGTTCTAAGGCTTGTCCCTTGCTGTCTCCCGGAGTTTAATCTCAGTTTGAAGCCCAGTTCTCATCTGAATATTCTGGGGACTCTGACCTCGGGAGTGGTCTTGGGACCCCCCCCCATCAGAACCACCATCACCACCCTCTCTTCTTCTTTCCCACTCGATACTCACTCCCCTTCACCTGAGCCATACACGCAGTCTCCACCCACAGTGCCTCCTTTGCGCCTGCGTGATTCTGCTGTGAGGTGACGCCACATGAAAGTCCGCAGAGGGAGCTACTGAGAGTAGCGGTAGCCACAGGGGGTCCAGTTATTTGCCTCTAACCCGTGACAGCCCTGGTTGGCTCTGTCCTTGTCCTCAGCAGCCTCCGAGGGTAGTCAGATATATTCTGATGCGGTCACTTGTAGCTTCCTTCCATCAGAGTTCCTGCCAGAGAAGCAGAAGCCAGAGCAGGGCTTTGTATTTTATTGATCATGACTGCCCTGGGAATGGGGAAAGAAGGGGAGAGAGTGAGGCTACCAATTCACCCAGTAGTGACCCACCTCTGGGGAGAGGGCATTGCTCTAGTAGTGCTGGAATCAAGTGCTGCTGCCCAGGTGAAGATCACGGTGCAGAACTAGGAGTACCTCCTCCAGACCTCTCCTTCCCTCTGTAACCCTTCTGGCAAAACCCAGCGGGAATCCAGGTGATGAGGGAGAACAATCATCTCTAGCCCGAGCATGGCATCTGAGAGTGGAACACTGAAAGAGGGCTTGGACTGAGAATCGACTGCTTGTTCACTGGCCTGGCCCATCTCTTTGCTTATTCCATGGCCATATGTACCCAGCCACACACCTGGGTGAACTTGCAGACAAGACTCAGCTCTTCTTTTTCCAATGAAAGGTGAGTTTCTCCCTGCAAATGGGAGGCATGGAAGTTCACCTGTTCCTCTATCTGGTGCAGCTGATTATTCTTTTAATTTACTTATGGTTCCAAGCAATGATTTGTATTATGGAGACTGAATTTTGAAGTTCATCACCACAAATAATCCCTCATATAAAGTACAGGAAGAGCAAGGAAAGATAAAATTAGTACGTATGTAAAGTAGGAAAGAAAATAGGCACACCTGCTGTGACTGTGTGATTTCGTGCTTAGTGACAGGTCATATGTGCTATTCCTAATTCTTTTCTCTGTCCTTTCAAGTTCACATGCATTCAGCTGGTCGGGGTTCTCTTCTGGAGGAGGGTTTCAAACTTTCATTCCCGAGGGTCTTAATCTATATTGGTTTGGTGATTTTGGCTGCTGTGGAGTTCCATGAACTTGAATAGACTTGGAATAGCAAGGGTGACTCCAGGGAATCCCCTGGATTCCGGACCCTCCTTCCCAACCCTTTGGTGCAGCTGCAACTCTCTTTGTCCTGAGGAGCAGGAGCAGTCATGGCAGGACAACAAGCCTGTGTCCCTACATCTGCAGAAGCTCCCGGTACAGAGGAGCCACCTCGCACCCCCAGTCCAGTGGCATCATTGTGTCTCGTGGTGGGCATTCTTTCCATGAGTGCTGAGCCTTCCGAACCAATAAAGACCAGAGATGCAAGGATAGAAGGAAGACTTTTGTTAGATGTTGTAATAAGAGCAGCCACTCACATTTCCACCCCTGATTTCAGCTCCTTGGGGAAAATAGTAGCAGATATTGGTTGTGTGCATTGCATCCTGTAAGCAGCCCCCCAGCTCCTCTGGTTGCCATCACAGTGGATGCCAGGACTGGCCTTTCCACTCTCTGTCCCCATCTAACTGTGCCTGCCACTTCCTCTCGGTCTCACACACAGTTACTTCTCTCTTATTAGCCTCTAACTATTGACTCATCTGGACTTAACCCTTGGCTCTGTCTGTTCCTGTCACTACATTCCCAACACTTGGACATGTCTTCCAGTCTCAAGGTTTTAAATGCCTCTATACAGTGCTGATTCCCAAATTTATATCTCCAGCCCTGACTTTTCCCCCTAAAGTCCAAATTCATATATCTACCTGTCTTCTCATTAGTTCCACTTGTATATCAAATAGGGATCTGCAAATGAACATGTCCAAACTGAACTCTTGATCTTCTCCCTTGAGAGGGTGGGCACACACACACACTCACACACACACACATACCACACACATGCATACTCACACCACACACACTCATACACATACATTCATACACACCCACACACACACCACATACACACTCATACACACACATACACTCACATACCACACACACACTCACACTCTCACACAGAGAACCATTTCTTCCCAAGCTTCTGTTTATCTGTGACCAGTAGTCACACATTTATAGTTGCTGCTCCCAACTATCATTTTAGGATTATCCTTGTTTTTGTTCTTTTTCTTATACTCCACCTCAAAGTCCTCCGCAAATCCTGTCATGTTCACCTTCCAGAATCTGACTAGTTCTTGGTGGTCTGCTGCCACCCCCGAACACTATTGTCTTGCGCTGGCATCACGTATTGTGACAGCCTCTACCTGGTCGTCCACCCTCTGCCTCCTGAGAGTTTATTCTCAGCATGGTAGTCAGGGCAATCCTCTTCAAATGCGCCTTCATAGTACTTATCACCACCAACATAAGCTGCACCAGGTGCTTATTATCTGTCTCCTTGCATTAAAATGTAAGCTCCATGGGAGTCTCGATTTTATTGGTTTGTTCAGCCGCTGTCTCCTTGGCATCTTAAAGAGTCTTGGGCACATTGTAGGTTTTCCGTAGTTATTTGCTGAAGAAACAAATGAACAAACACGACATCTTACTCAATCCTCACAATACGCCTTTGTTTGAGGCCATTAAAACTCAGGGTGATTTAGTAACTTGACCCAAGTCACTGAGCTATTAAGTGGCAGCCTCAGGATTAGAATTTCTTCAAGTCCAAACTCATGGATCTTAATGCTCTGCTAAGCTCTCCCTTGTTTGTGCCCCCTTACCAGGCTGCTCAGACCTGAGGGGAATATTTTCCTAGGGTTAGAAATTAAGGATGTAAATCTCCATTTATGAAACTCTGTTCACTTAGTGGATACATTTCTCAAGCTCTTGGTCACTCTCTGCCATGAACAGGATCCGTTTTTCCCCTTAACTTCATGTTCTCCCTGAACCAGTCTTTTCTGGACTTGAAGCAGAGGCCCCACTGCCAAGGGCAGGTGCATGTGCCCTGGGTGCCATGCTGTCTTGTGGGTGCTCCTCACCCTGCCCCCACATCCCAATCAGAACATTCCATGGGCAGAGCTGCCCAGGACCCAAGAAGTCTGTGGAATGACCTCCAGGACTTAGGACATGGCTCTCTCGATCTGTCTCCCCAGCCAAGGGTCTTAGCAGAAGAATCTTTGAGGGGAAAGTAAATGTTTTATGGATTCAAGATGATGTGTGTGAGAATGATTCTCTATTTGAGGATTTCAGCCTTTAAACAGAGGCACAATTTGTCAATTTTGGTTTCAGTTTTACAAGCACTATCTTTCCTGAAGAATAAATTTGTGTGAGCACGAATGTACTAATGAAACATGACATTTTCCTCTATTAAATGCACCTTCTCCTGGGAAAGGTTCTAAAAGAGTTCATAAAACTTCGCATGGCATTTTGGGGAAGCACATCATTATATGTGTAGATGTTTGAAAGCAGGACTGCAACCCTCGTGGTGGAAAAGGACTCAGAGTAATTTAAAATATTAACATCAGAAGACTAAACAGAATACAGAATTAGACAAGAGAAGGAAGGTTCTTCCCCGTTCTGGTTTCTGGTAAGGGACTGGTTTGCAAGTGTAAGAAATTTTCATTCTGACAATCTTCATGATTTAATTTCCGGGCTGACACAAACTTGACTCAATTTTATCCAAAGAAGCCCAAAAGAACAATCTGTCTTTTAAAACATCTGAGCCTGTAGATTTAGTCACAAGTAAAACCTCATGGTATTCTTGAATCTTCGTGTAATAGAAAATTGGCAATATTAATACTAACGTTTTTTGCTGTTAAGCTCCAAATTGGTTATTATCAAAGTCTTTCGAAAGCCAAGGAGAAGGATTTTCTAAGAAAAAGAAAAATGCAGGGAGAACAGGTCTATTTCAAAGTATTTTTAAAGAATTGGAATCTTGAAAGAAGAAACTAATTAATAAGAAGTCTTGTTAAAAAGCTGGATTACGTTCACAGAGGTAAGAATACATGGAATTTAAAGGGTTCTTAACAAAAGGGATTGTTACAAGGTTTCTACATCTCTCTGAATGTGATTGAAAGGTAACAGGAAAATCCCACAGGTAGTGTTAGTCCATGGGCTTACAAGATAGAAAAAGAATGTGAACCTCATTTTCCCCACACTTATTTTATTATATGTACATATTTAAATTATAAGGATAAGGTATTTCTTAGAAGACAAATAGGATGAGCTGATGTTAATCCAGTC
This sequence comes from Uropsilus gracilis, assembly GCA_004024945.1. Lineage (NCBI taxonomy): Eukaryota > Metazoa > Chordata > Mammalia > Eulipotyphla > Talpidae > Uropsilus > Uropsilus gracilis. The sequence goes on from PVHY01015979.1 coordinate 13,143, forward strand.
ACCCACTGTTATGTTTTGTCCTGATTCCAAAATGTTTTTACATTCTCTACTGCAGTAGAAATTAAGCATTCTGGTTAATTCCTTTGAGGGTCCCCCAGGCCTCCTGGGTCTTGGTGCTGGAGGTGGAAGTGGTGGTATCTGCATGGAGGAGTTACCAAAGGTGGGGCTCAGGCCCTATCATATAACCGCTCCTCCCCCCCACCCCCCACGCCACAGCCCCCTATGCAGAGTCTGCTCTCTTGCCAGGCTTCAGAGCTAGGTTATGGAGCTTCCCCCTGCCCATGTGTACAGATGATTATTGACATCCACTGGATGTTTGTGTGCCCCCAATACCAGCCAACTTAGGGTGATGGGCTTAGATTTATCCAGACTCTAAGGGTAAATCCTCAGTTTTGAGGGTGGTAAAGGACTCTCCATTGGCCCTTTGCTGTAGGTGCCCAGACCCTCTACTTCCTGTCCTCAGGCCCAGCACTGGCAGCAGCCAGCACCGATGTTGGCACAGCTGCCCATCACATAGTCCTCAGAACCACTTTGCAGGCTGGTTGTCTGCCTTCTTAGCTGGGAAGCCTGGTGGGGAGGTGAGCTGTGGGCCTGGGCTGTAGTAAGCAAGAGGCCCCGTGCTGACCAACTCACACCTGTCCTTGCCACAAGGTGGGGAGGCGGGTGTTCAGAATGGGGGCTTCTTGCATGCCTTCATGCTGACACTGGGGAGTGGCAACAAATAGCACCTCTTTTTTTTAAAGTGTCAATTTAAGAGCATACTGTCCACATTTAAAATAATTCTATGTTCCTATTTCCATGGCAGACTCTCTGTTATTGTAACCTTTGGGTTAGCTGTTCCTTCTGCCTTAGTGCTTTTCCTTTAGAATGCATGACAAGAACCCAGTTACCATTCAGGTCTCCACTTCAAGGTCGCTACCTCTGAGAAGCCTTCATGGACACTCTACCCCCAGTGCTACCCACTCCCCCAGGCACTGCCAGTCTCTTTTATTTTCTTTATAGAACATATCACAGTCTGATGCATTGTGTGTTTCTTCATTGCCCTTTTCATCTTTAGAATACAATCTCCTGGGGGGCTTGTCCACTACTGTAAGTTCAGCACCTAGACCAGTGCCTGGTACATAGCAGGAATTCAATAAATGGCTATTGAATAGATTTCTTGGCTAATGAATGACTGTGTGCTTATCATGAGAAATCTGTCAGCTTAAGTGAAAAAGAATATTCAGTTTTGTACCTGGATGCCTGTGAGCAGGTTCTGTTTTCTTTACCTACACATCTGATTATTCTAATTGGATTATTGATTATTCTTATTGATTATTGATTACTCTAATTGAACTCGATTTGCTTTTAGTGAACACCTACTATATGCAAGACACAGCATTCCATCTATGATCTCCAGGTAGTACAACAGGATGTCTCTGCCACATCTGTATAATTTTTATGAACTTTTTCTTTATAAACACACACACACACACAAGTCACCTCCGTCTTTCCTGCTTGTAGTTTGTCAAGGTTCATTCTATCCAGATGGGATCTGAGCTGAACATGTTTAGCTTTCCTGGTTTATTATAGTATGTGGAGAACCCTCTCATCTCCTCCTTATTTTGTGTGGCCCCTTGGGGTATGCAGCACTGGAAATGACCATGTAGTGGTCCCCCGCTTAGTCCGGGCTATTCTTCATGTGATTTCAGTTACATATGATCAACTGGGGTCTGAAAATATTATGGACAATAAGATACTTTTGGGAGAATCACATTCACATAACTTTCATTTGCTACCATTCTATTTTATTATTGTTAACCTCTTACTGTGCTTAATTTGCAAATGATCACAGGCATGTGTGGTTAGGAACTCATACAGCATACGTAGCACTAGATACTGCCCATGGCCTTCAGCAGCCTCTAGGACCTTTGGCTGGGTCCTCTGTGGATGGGGGCACTGCTGTATTACAGCCACTGTTTGCCCTAGGCCTGCATTGTAGTGACCATCACCTGATGAAGAGGACCCTAAGTAGGATAGAAAACTGTCTCATGGAGGGGCATGGGTCTGCTCGGTGGAAGGGAAGGTTGAGGCAGTCCCGAGTGGGTGGTTGGGGGGGCTGGTTAGCAGAGTAGCAGCTGTGGTTCTGGGACAGCAAGGCACCAGCCCCATTTCCGGTGCCCCAAGTCTTGGTGTGGGCCTCTGGCCTTAAACTGGGGCATTGCTTGTTGCTGTGTCCTGCTGTGGGTTGTAATTATGGCTGTGATAGTGAGCGGATCATCACAGAAGTTTAATTATGTTCCTAAGACTGCTCCTTATGGAGGTAAAATCAAGAAGAATTGTAGAAACAATTCTAGTCAAAGCACCAACAGGCGAGAAACTTTGCACAATGAGAGGAACGTGAAGTGTGAGCCACCCTGTCTGCTGGCTGCTCTTGTCTCTACACTGCAGCCCTTATCATGCCCTGCCTGGAATCCTGGCCCCTTTCACTCCTATCTTTTGCCCTCACTAGATTTGTGAGTCCCGGAGGCACAGAGGATGTTTTATTTATTTCCTGGCCGTAGCTCTCGCACATAATAGACTCTAGATAAGCATTTGTTGATTTGCATAGAATTAAAGTTTGGTATCTGTAAAAGCCACTTCAATTGGAGAATTTAAAGTGGAAGCAGATGAATTGAATTTGAATACACAGGAGCTGGTGGACATCATGAGAACGTCAGGTGATCTTGGTTGGAGCTGAAGAGGCTTGTGTGGTAGGCAGCTGGGCAGCTGGCCTCTTCCCCACCTTCTATGGACAGAAGGTGCAGGAGTGAGCCAGGGTGGTGGGCTGGGAGCGGACACTACAGTGGGAGTGCCCATGACAACCAAGTGCTGAACCCCCAGAGAGAGGCGGCTACTGATGTTCATGTAGAGCCAATTCTGTTTTGAATTTGGTTCTCCTAGAAGCCCTCAGCTGAGAGGGAAGGGCTGGCTCTCTCAGCCCTGCAGCACAGCTCTGATGGCCTGTAGCAGAAGGGCCCTCCTTTCCCATGTCTTCTGAGCTATTTGCCTTTCCTCTGAACGCTGGACAGAAAACTTGCTCCTCTCACCTGCTGTCTTAATGGCAGCAATCCGCCATCTTTACCTTTCCTTTTTCTTTGCTATTTTGGTTAGTACTGTTGGCCTGGTCCTTCAGACAATCATGGATTCACCCTATCATCCATGAGTCAGAGTCTGAGTTATGGAATTACATAGATGAGAGACTTAATCCAGACTCGGTCGCTGTGTTAAGCAGGATGGGTCAGTCTGCGCTGTGATGATCCCAGAGCTCAGTGACTTAAGCCAGAAAAAACTTATCTCACCATCATGTGTAGTGTTCCTTGTGGGTTGGCTGGGGACTCCACACCCCAAGTCAGAGACCTGCCTGAGGGAGCAATCTGGGGCATCATGGGGTACTGTGTCAGGAGGTAGGGGGATTGGCACATCATGCATTGCTTTAAAATCTTTCTCCTGGAAGTGACACACGTAGCTTCCCCTTGAATTTAACTCCCAAGCACATTCCTAAGACTCTGCTTAGTGTCACAGATGCCTGGAAAGGGAACCAGAGCTCCCAGCTCTGCCAACTCAAAAGCCTGTAGGTATAGCCTGTCTGTCTGTAGATAGCCACAAAACCCACTCTCAGCTTCAACTGGAATCATGAAGTGGGGAGAATAGCCTCCATCTCCTGACTGGTGAGGACAAATTGCTGATGATTCTGTATCAGCTGTCTGGTGCTTAAGCCAGCATTTATTTAGCCCAGCGTTTCCTGGTTCACCATTTCAGAAGACTCCCCGGGGCAGCTTCCCTGGCTTAACTGACAGTCTCACATGTGGTCAGTCCTGGGTCACCCAGGTGACTCAGCATTTAGAGGTCAACAGCTCTGAGTTGGGGCACTTCATCCTTTCACCCTAGGCCTTCCATCTAGGAACAGGTTAACTTAGGCTTCCTCTCACAGGACTGGCAGGCAACTGAAGAAGAAAGCAGGAGAGTAGAAGAGGCAGAGACCCAGGCTCAGTACCAGTACACCATTACTTCTTCACAAAGTCAGCCCAGATTCAAGGGCATGGGAGAGATTCTACTTAACAATGGAGGAAGCTCCACAGCCTCCATACAAGAGGTCATAGGCACAGAAATGCAGACATTTGTGAAGTCAGCCTCCTAATCTTCCCTCTGGTCAATATTATTTGTGCCCTTCTACATGTAAATATACTTACCTGCTCTGATGACTCAAAAGGTCTTATCCAATCATGTCATAATGCTTCAAACCCAGGATCTTATAATCTACACAAAATCCAGATGTTGTGCTTCTTGACTTGGAGATCCAGTGGACAAAAAAAACCACAAGTGATCTCACACATGTGACAAGCAGTGGTGAAACAGGGAGATGTGGAAGATCAGCTTAAGCAGTCAGCACTCCCAGTTGTAGGAGACTCTTCACTCAATCTGAGTCTATCTGAAATCTGCTAGGAGTGTTGCCAAGTGCCCCACTCTTGGGTGGCAAGTGTTCCTTGATTGCAGTTCTGGTCCCTAGAAAGGCAGCCCCACCCCCATAGCTCTGTGCTCAGCCCTATGAACCACACTTCCCCATCCATCACACTCTATGGCTGCTTCTGAAGAGAGTCTAGTTAGCCACTCAGGAGAGTTCTCAACCTGCTCCCTGACCATAGACAATTAGGGTTACAAGAGGTCTTTCTGCAGATTGAATGGGCTCTCTCGGATGCATTTAGTCCAGACTGCCAGTTCTTATGTCAATACAACTCACATTAAAAACATTGTGGAGTTTTAGTGTGCTTTGTTAGTCCGCTTGCTCAAAAATCCCTGCAGTTTTGTCATCGTATACCTCTCTCTTTCATGTGCTTACTGCTAGGTGGAGACTCAGCTTCTGTGGCCTGAACCCTGAAGCCCAGCTCTTCACCTGGGAAAGTCCACCTGGCTGTTCATTGATTCTTGTAGACGCCTTAACAAACCATCTTATAGTCACACACTCATTTGATCTGGGGCTCCAGGCTTCACTCTTTTTAATAGTTTTATTAGGGAATAATTGGCATCTTATAAGTTTGATATACATGTATCTCCATGACCACTTCACTGCAATCAAGATAATAAATATATGCATCATACCCAGCAACATTTTTGGAACCCTTTGTACATCTTCCCTCCCTCCCACACCACCCCTGGTTCCATGCTGTACCCACACTTCCTGCTCTCTGCCACTATGGATTCATTTGTATTGAATAATTGGATTGTAGTTATGCTTCCTAGGCTTTTGCATAAATGGAATCATACATCATGCACTGTGTTTTGCTTAGGGTCTGTTGCTTAGCATATTTGTTTTGTGATCATCTGTATATTGCTGATCACACTTTATTCCTTTTTATTGCTGAGTAACATTCCATTATGTAGTTGTAGCAAAGTTTCATCTGTTCACACATACCCATTCATCTGTTGAGGAATATATTGGTTCTTTCCAGTTTGGGGCTACTACAAATAAGACTGAAATGAATGTTCAAGTACAAGTCTTTGAGTGGACATGTGCTTTGATTTCTCCTGGCTGAATACCTAGATGTAGAGTGACTGGGATTTAGGATTGGTTTATATTCAACTTTTTAAGCAACCACCAAACTGTTTTCCAAAATATTTGTACACTTTTACATTTCTACCAGCATTTAAGTGTCCCAGTAACTGCACATTTTCACTAGCACTGGTGTGGCAGTGTTCAACTTTAGCCATTCTATAGCTATGTGATAGTATCTCATTGTGGCTTTAATTTGTATTTTCCTAATGACCAAAGAACTAGAATATTTTTCCAAGTGCTTAATTTTCATCCATTTACTTTGTTTTATAAAATATCAAGTCAAATTCCTTGCCTGTTTAAAAGTTGAATTCTTGGGGTGTTTATATGAAACTTTTCCATATAGTGTGTGTGAAAATATATGTAATGATGTATGTATATATACTTTTAAAATATTTTTCTCAAACTGTGACTCATCCTTGCAGTAATTTAAAACAGAATCTCTTAATTTTGATGAACTCCAATATATCAACTTGTTCTTTTAAAAATCTCATGTTCCTTGCAATGCTGTTCATAGTCACCAACTTATGGAAACAACCTATGTACCCAAGGACAGTTGGCATATACACACACATCAGAATACTACTCAACTACCTGTTAAAAAAAAGGATGAAATCTTGCCCTTTGTGGCACCATGGGTAGAAGCAGTGGGAATTTTACAATACAAAAAAAAAAGCTCCCCAAAAGCACAAATACTGCATAGTCTCACTCAGATGTAAAACACAGAAACAAATCTGAGAACCAAACCAAAGACAAACCTTAGAAATCTGACTGTAGCTGGGCACGGTGGCTCGTGCCTATAAGCTTCAGCCTATGAAGAGGCCGGGGCTTAGGGATCGCAGTTTGAGTCTCGCCTGGGACCTGTAGCAAGACCTAGTTCCCAAAAAATAGCTGGGCATGGTAGCGCGTGCCTGTAATCCCAGCTACCTGGGAAGCTGAGACTGGGGATTTCTTGAGTCTGTGGTACCCCGGGCAATGAGAGCCTGCGGTTCCACGGGCAAAAATGATGAGACCTAGTCTCAAAAAAAGAGAAAGAAATCTGACTGTAAAACTTGTGGTTACCAGAGTGGGGAAGGGGAGTGTGGAGAACAAAGAGGGGGGGGGCCCAGAGGGCTGTGGTGGTGGACTGTGGGGTGTGAGGGCAGACATCTGAAGGGGTGTGAGCCTCAGCCTCTGAGTCAAACACAGTGTTGTATACAAAGGTTACCTCAATAAAACAATAATGTAAGTATGGATATTCTAAAATCACGTTTAACGCTGTATCTAAGATCTCTGCCTACTCAGGTTCAGGAGCTTTTCTGTTATGTTTCCTTCTAGAAGTTATAGTTTTAGGTTTCACATTTAGGTTTTGGCCAATTTGACTTAATTTTTTATTATTTTTGGTAGGGTGCAAAATATGGACCAAGGTTCTTTTAATTTTTGTTGATTGATGACACATAGAAAGTCAATTATTCCAGTACATTTGCTGAAAAGTCACCCTTTACCCAGCAAATTGCCTGTGCACCTCTGTCAGAAATCACTTTACTGGCAAGAGTCCTTGGGGACTGGCAGAGGAAGGAATGAGGAAAATCAGCATCTTCATAAGAACAATGATACTGATAAAAATGATTCAATTTAACTTCTTCAGAACACTGGAAATCAATGAAAGGATTGTAACAATAGGGGGAATGTTTGTTAAAGAAACATAACTAAATCTCACTAAAGATCCAGCTTAAATGCATTTTTAGTACCGAATCCTTATCCCCTTCTGCTATTCTCACTCTGTTCTTCTTGAGTAGGACTTTAGCTTGATCTCTAGCAATTGGGGTCTAGAGAGGGTGCAGTTGGCAGAGGAAAGTGTGCAGGTCCTCAATGGTGTGAGCATCTTGGGCTGCAATGCAGGCCTGGTGTGAGAGGTGGGCAGGCCTCAGATCTTGTGTAATTGAGTGCATCAGACAAGGCTCTTGGGATAAATGGGAAGCCAGGGATGACTTTTAAACTTGAATGCTGATCAGCTCTCCCCAGCACTGGAGCGGCTTCTGGCTGCAGTGGGGGTGTAGTGTGGGGTGAGGGCTGGGAGACTGTGGTCTCCAGAATAAACTTACCTCCCCTTGTCAGGTGCTGAGAGCACAGCATTGGGGAACTGGGGTTTGTTGCGTGACCTGCTGCTTGTCTCCCCAGGACTAGCTGTTCTCACAGTGTGAGAATAGACATTGGTGGTAACAGAGAAACAGAAGCTTTCCCTGTCTGTGGAACCTGGCTGACAAAGAGGAGGGAGGCTTAGAGGGTCTTCGGCTGGGTCTCAAGCCTCTGCTCCCAGGTAGAGCTGCTGAGAAGACAGGGCACATATTAGGCCTTTGTGAGCCTAACCCCTGGCAGAACCATCCTCTCCCTACGGGACATAATGCTGAACCTGCCATCATACCTGTAGAACCTTGTGGGTTCACAGGCATTGTCCCGTGATTGCTCTTTCTTCAGCAGACGCTGACTACACTGTGAAATGCTCTCAAGGAGTGGATGCCTCCCAGGGCAGGGTGACTGTCCAGAGCCCCACATCCAGGTTCAGTCCCCCATGGAGCCTACCCCCATCTGCCACATCCACTCTCTGGGAAGCTCAGAGGCCAGGCAGCTGACCCCTCTCTGGGAATGTGTACTTAGAAAAGGAGCCAGGAAATGCCTATCCCCAGTGGGTGACCTCTAGCTGTTGGAGAAGGGATTTGGGGAAAGGAGTTTTTCTGAAACTCTTTAAATCCTCTCAGGGAGGCAGCCAATTATCTCACTTATATGAGGCTCTAATTATTAAAATATCCTCAATTGTGATGCTAATGGTGAATTTGCTAAATGGAAATGAATTTTTAATATCATAATTTGCCTTTTCCTTTTCATCTGATTCATTTTCTTTTTAGATGTCACTTCATAAGCACGAATGAAACTTGGAAACATTTCTTGCCCTTTCTGCTTGTGACATATTCAGTTAGGTCTCATCACATCTTGGCATTTGAGGGCACTTGTGTGAAAGCAGCATGCCTGGTGGACCCATGCCTTATTTCTTTTAGTGGAGATTGAAACCACCCCAAGAATCACATATTTTAGGGGGAGCCTCACCCCAACTTGATGCCATAAGACAGAGCTAGAGCTGCCCCCAAGGAGGAGTCCGGGTGTCCTTTGGCCCAGCCACCCTTTCTTTGGCTACTGATGGGTTGTTGGAACAGTATAGCCCAAATATCAGAAGCTTGTTCACACCTGTCACTAGGTCACTTCAGCCATGCCTGCACATTTTGGAGGGTCCCTGGGTATATCTCTTGGGTTCACATATGAGTTTGCAGCTGCAACTCTTTGAGCCTGGAGGAGCCATTGCTTTTTGCTGTCTGTGGTGGGAGATGTTGCTTCTCTTGTCTTCATAAGCTATCTGCCAATATTTCATCATTTAATGAAAGGAATCCACATCTTTACTTGTACCCCCCTCCCCAACTAGACTTGGTGTTGAAGAAGATCCTGGCAGTATATGGCTTCCTGTAGAATTACCCTTACCCTCTGACTCCTGCAGGTCTGTCTTCTGCAGGGCGAATGGGTTATTTGGGGAGTCCCTTGGTCCCTGATGCAAGAGATTTGACTGATATCCTTTCTCTCAAAGTCTCTCCAACTCCCTCCAAGTCTGTAAAGGGACCTGCAGTGATTGACCCTGTGTGCGAGTTCAGCTTCGGAGTATATTTGGACATACCACGTAGTATGTGAGTACATTCAGATGCTGGATATCATTCTTCAAGTGAGGTCATACATTTAGAATGTGCTAGCTCTGTCATAGGTTCCCTTTGACCAGTCTTGGGTTCCTTACCACAAATATGGGATTGAGAAGTGTATCAGGCATGAAAGGTGGACACAAGTCCCTAATTTATCCAGACACATTGATTCACCACTGAATACAATTTTGTTCATTCATTCAACAAACATTAAGTATCAACTGCATGCTATGCACCATTCTAAGTAAGTGGACACTGCAATGAATAAAGCAGACAAAAATCTCTGTCCTCGTTTATATTTTAGTAGGAAAAAAAGATAACAAGTAGGCTCAATATAAAACATGTCAATTGATGATAAGTATTATGAAGAGAGATGTGCAGGGAAGAAAGGGGGCCTAGGAGTGAGGACACCAAAACTGAGTAGTCAGGATGATGTCAGAGCAGATTCCAGGCATAAGGGAGCCTTACAGGCGTCTGGAGAGGGGCGGGCATTCCAGATGGAGGAGCTGCCAGGGCAAGTGTCCTGAGGCAGAAACAGGAGAGTGTTGAGCTTATTCATTCCACTTTTTTAGGGGAATCAGAGAACTTGTAGAAGATGAGGTCAAAGTGAGTCTTATGGGCATTATAAGGGTTTGGCTTTGATGCTAGGTGTTAAGAGAGGTCAAGGTAGGTTCCCATTTAGTGCATTGAAGTGACATCATCCTCTCTATCTTTAAAAACAACCAACCAAAATTAAACAGCAGAAGAACTGACAGAGGAGAACTGGGAGACCATTACAAAAATCTAGGTGGGCAAAGATGGTGGCTTCGACGAAGGTGATAGTAGTGAAGTGGTAACAAATGGTTAGGTTCTGAAATTCTTTTGAAGGTGGTGATCAGTAGACCTTGCTGCTGGGGGAAATTGGAATGTGAGAGAAAGAGCAGAGTCACGAACAAGGACAAGAATATAGTCTTGAGAGACTGGGAGGATGGTGTCGCTCATTGTTGGGAAGGTGAAAGTCAGGTTGGAGTAAGTTGGCAGGAATTTGGATTTGGAAATGGCCAGCTTGCAATCCGGTAAGCTAATGACCAGGTGGAAACATTCCATAGGCTGTTGGCTCCTTGAGCCAGGAACTCAGTCATGGAGATAGAAATTTAGGTAGCATCAGCATATCCATGGCATTGGTGGCCCAGGCATTAGGATGCAATATGATTCAGATATTAGGGTAATAATGATGCTTAAAGATACATCAACAGCAGCATATTCAGCAAGGATGGCACTTAAGAAACCCTTTCCATCCAGAGAACAACTTTCTTAATTTCTTTTCAGTTTCTTTGTGCCATTGTATGTTTTGATTGTGAATTGAAGGGGAAAAAGTTTTCACTCTCCAGAAGGGGAGATTAACATAGAATTGCTTGAAAATCAGATTCAAACTGTGAGCCCCACTTGAGGTGATTCAGACAGAACAGCCTAGAAAAACTGCAGTGCCTGAGAAGTTTCCACTGTGCACCAGTGAAAGGGAAGCCCTGGTAAAGCTACCAGGCTTCTGGAAAGAGGCTTTATTTTTTTTAAATGGTGAACAGTTGAGAAAAAGCTTTTAACATTTTAAATATCCTTTAACCATGGATATTTATTTCTGTGAACTGATTTACATATAATTAGAATACCTACAGGTTCTAAGGGGAAAATACATCCTTATTCAGAGCTATAGAAATACAATGTTGGAGGCATTTCAGGGAATAGGGAACAATAAAATGGTAGAAAGGTATCAGAGTTCAATTTCTTTTATAATTCACCAATATTTTCAAGGCTCCCAAATAGATTTTTTTTAAGTAGCGATGGGGAGTAGTTCTATATTTTCCATCAATTTTCTAATTAAAACAGGATTTAGAAGAAAAAAATGCTTTGCTCACTGAAATGATTCTTTATGTTGAAGATACTCTAACATGAATTCTGTAATAGTATAATATAATATCTGAGCAGCTTGGCTGGTTCCCTTGTAGATGAGATTCTGCTAGATCTCATAAGCTATTCCTTTAGTGATTATCTTTTTTTTTTTTTTTTTTAATTGCAAGGAGACAGGATATGTTGGATACTCCCATGCTTGACTTTCATCTGGGGTACTTTGGCCACCCTTCAGCCTGTGTGGGCAAGGTCAAGAGCAAACACCACCCTTGAGCCACTGTGGTTTCAAGTGGTTCCAGTAGGTTGTGCTCTTAGATTCTGAAGCAGCCCACTGGCTTTAAAAATCATCTCCCCTGGGCAGGGTTTGAGCATAAGGCCATGGGCAGACATGGCTGTGTAACAGACGTGTTACTCCACGTTTCCTCACCAATGAGCATCTGCAGATTTGGAATGCGGAGGATGAGAAGAAGCCTCTTCCATCCCCTCCCATGACATGCACAGATCAGCCAGATGTTCCCAGGTAAGCACCGTCATTCACCCTTTGGCTTTGCTTTCAGAAGAGTTTTTCTGAACTGTAGATCCATTCTCTAAGACCCTGTGAAACTAGGCTTTCTCAGTCCACTCTGCTCACTGCAGCAGATCTGGATCCCAGTGGCTCAGCTTGGCACATGGCAGATGAAGGAGGCATGGAGGCTGGAAGTCACACAGGGGTTAGGACCTTCTGTGATTACTCACTGTTCAGGTGGCACCCTTCTGTGTCTCTAACCTTGTGGCAGGTCCCAGACTGTATCTGCTTCCAGCCATGGACTGTGAGGAAAAGCACTGAGTGTCACTTTCAGGCCCAGGCATTTAAAGGTGCATGAATGTCATTAGAGGAATTCAACAACAGTGAGGTGTCACTGCACACCTATTAGAATGGCCCAAATCTGGAAATGACAATGCCAAGTGTTGATGAGACTCTGGAACAACAGCAGCTCTCATTACTGGCTGGTGGAAATGCAAAATCATAAGCCACTTTAGAAGAAGTTTGGTGGTTTCTTAAAAAACTAAATGTCCTCATACCATCCAGCAGTGGTAAATTTGGATAAACTTGTTATTTAGCCAAAGAAGTATAAAACTTACATTCATATGAAAACCTGTATGCACAAGCTTATACCAGCTCTATTCATAAATGCCAGAACTTGGAAGCTACCACAGTTTTCCAACTATTCTTCAGTTAGGAAAGTGGATAAATTGTGATAATTCTAAAAAATGAACTATTACTAAGACAAAATGAACTATCAAGCCTGAAAATACACAGAAAATCCTTTAATCCATATCACTCAAATCTGAATGGGCTACATATTATATGATCCCAACTAGATGGCATTCTAGAAAAGGAAAAACTATGGAGACAGTGAAATGATTGGCAGGGGATGGTGAGGGAGAGATCAATAAATAGAGCACAGAGAAAATAACCTCTATGACACGTGTCAGTAAGCATTGTCCAAACTCACAGAAGGTACGAGCTCAAGAGTGCACTCTGATGTTAGCAGCAGACTTCCAGAGATTACCATGAAGAGTCTCAGCACGTCCAACAAGTGGACCACTCTGGTGGGGATGTTGAGAATGGGGGATGCTATGCATGTGGGAACAGGTGTGTGTGTGTGTGTGTGTGTGTGTATAATTTCTCTGCAACTTCTCTTCTAAAAGTAAGAAACGCTGTGAACCTAAAAGTGTTCAAAAAATAGTCTTATTAAGAAAAAAAGGTAAAAGGAGGAGGGCAGGGGAAGGGAAGCCAGGGTGGATAGAATCTGTCCTTCTCTCTCTTCTTTCTGCTCTAACAAGATGGAAGAAGATAGGATTGATTCCTGAGTCACCTTGGGATGTGCCTGATTGATATCACTGGTAACCTGATGTAAAAGAGAAACAGAGATTTGTCAGGTTAAGCCACTGACAGTTGAGGACCTAGATATTACTGCAGCAAAGCAGCGCCTACCTTCACTCATATAGTCCTCTCTCAAAACCATTTTCATGCTGTATGGGGTCCTAGTCAGTGGGATGGTTTGAGTCAGAAAGGCTAATGCCTTAGAAGGAGCCCCACTCTGCTTTGATTGGGGCCATCATAACCTGACATGTTGGTGAGGGGAGATTTCTGGCATAATGGTGACTTGATGGGTGTTGGAGTCCTCTCTTAGCTCTGGCTAGGTGGCTGCATGGGTACACCGATGTGACTTACTTTTTATAATTTGCATGACGTTAAATGGATCTCCATCCTCATCAAGGAGACAATTTCTTCAGTAGAAAGAACAACATCCCACATCAAATTGTGTGTTTTGGATCATCTTTCATCTACTTTTGAAATGATTCATGCTTCTCGAAGCTAATAAAACACCTTGCTGAAATAAAGCGATCTGTCCAAGCAAATAAAAACCCTGACAGAGTTACTGTATGGCATTTCCTAGGGAGCTATAACTATGATAGCTAGTACATTGAGAACTAAGTAGAAAACCCAAACACTGACAAAGCTGCAAAGGAGAAATGAATCACCAGTGGGGGGAGTCTGTGTCGGAAAGCACTCTGAGGTCATAAAATATATGGACTCTCAGCGTGAGGGGACAGCAGTGGCAGCTAGGCTGGCTTCTGGTCTCGCTGCCGCGTGTCCAGTATTCACAGGACTGCCCTTCCACAGCCACCTCGAGACAGGCTGTGGAGGGATGGAAGGGGGTGGGGCCATCCTCTCTCTTGGCATGATACCTGAAGATCTGCTGGGGGCTGGGTTTTATTTGGGGTGCAATGACCCCCAAATAAATGGGTAGGAAAGCCAACACTAATGTTTTGGAAAGCTGGGAGCTGCACTGGGTCATCTCTTCGACTGTTAGGTCTGCACTTGCAGTGTCCTCATTGGAAGATTGGTTTAATCTTCCAATGGGAGACAGCCCCCCCCCCCCCCGGGGGGCCTCTTCTAGCAGCCTCGACAGGTGGTCGTTTGTTCTGTGTTTGAGTATTTTCAGTATCCGGGAACTAATTACCTGTCGAAGAAGGTCTGTTGGATAATTCTTTATATTGAGTTGAAACCTGCTTTCATCTAGCTCCTACCTCCAGATAATAAGAGCTGCCCTCAGGATTAATATCGTGCAGGTCTAATCTAGCTCCCACACAGCAGCCTTGCAGATAGTTCCTCAGAGCAACCAGGACCTCTCTCCCTACATGTTCGCCTGGCTCCACATCCTTCTCTCCAGGCCAAGCACCTCAGTGCCACTCAGAAGCACACACAGGCTTCCAGGCTCACCCCCAGGGAAGTTGGTTCCCCAAGTTGCCTCCACCATTACCTTTGCTCAGCAGCCATTCTCCCCTAGGCAAGGCCCAGCCCTAGCAGGTGGTGGAGGACTTCTGGCTCTCTGTCTCCTTGCTCAGACTCCTCTCTCCCGACTGAAGTTTCTGGAAAACCCCCCTTTCTGGCCCAACTTCAACATTGTTCAACTACAAAAGAATAGCAGCCATACTAACGAATGGGGGTTGGGCGTAGGCCCAGAATCTGAGGACCCCAGGCTGGGTCTACCTTTGTTCTTGTCTGCAGTGAGGAAAGAATCCAACATTGAAACCATAGTTAGAGGAAAGCGAGGGATTTGTTGATGGGCAGGAGGAACAGGAAAGCTCTTGGGCAGAGAGGGTCCTGAGTGGGTGGCTGACTGATAGAGGGAAGGAAGACAGGAAAGCTCTCCTAGTGGAGAGGGACTCCAAGTGGGTCACTGCTGAGGTGGCAAGAAGCAGGTGCTTGTATGGATACAGTGGGGAGAGAGAAAGGGTTTGGCCTTGGGTATCTCTGAGTTGTGTCTCTTGCTGACGGACTGGGTTTGTGGGGTCTCCTGGGCTGGCGAGGCCCACTGATATGCCCATGTTACCTGTCTGCCTTCTGGAACCAGCCTCAGTCTGCAGCTTTAGCATTGTGTGATTATGTTGGTGTCCTAGACACTCCTCTGTGCTGGGTTGGGAGGCACCCTCCTGGCCCCAACTGATTATTTCTCCATCAGACTGAAATATGCATTTGGGGCTTGGGCCACCCTCGTCCTCACTGACTGCCTGTACCCAGTTCCCGACTCCTACTTCACTAACAAAACAGCAGCTCCCTGGCATTTCCCTCCCAGCAGATGTGCTAACTTTACTGCTCTTAAATTTCAGAGTTGTTCTCTTGGCCCCATGAGAAGATATTGGTGAAGAGTGGCCTCCTGAGCTCTGGAAAGAACGTCTACTAGTCCAGGGCTCAGAATATGTGCTAGTTCGAGAAGCCATGAAGCTAATATACGGAGAACCACCTCGCATCCTCGTGACCTTCTCCAGCAGTAGCCACACTTCTGTCTGCCTTGTCACAGACAGGAAAAGGTGAGAATACAGTGCTTTTTAAATACTAGGTTACAGACTTTATTTGGATTTTGCCAGTTTTACATGTATTCGTGTGTGTGTGTGACAGAAGAGAGTCCACATGAGTAGGTGGTAGTGATGACCTTTACAGGGCAGAGTTCCATCACACTAACAAACTTATTACCCCTTTGATAATCATATCCTTTCTCCAGCCCTAACCCTCGAAGGCAGCTGATCTGTTCTCTATCACTACAATTTAGCCACTTTGAGATGGCTATTTTGAGAGGCATGTACAGTATGTAATAAACCTTTGAAATTGATATTTTTCCTACTTGGCCTAATGCCCCTGGGTATCTTCTGCTTGCATACTCATGATCTTAAATTATTGCATGGTTTCATATCTTTATCTTGGACATTGGGATGGATTCCTCAGTGCATGTGATTAAATAATAGCCGCTGAATCATGCCCTATGGCCAATATAAAGACCACTGGAAGTTCGAGCTAGTGACCTGTGAAGTTGTCCTGGCAAAGCACAGCCTTGAAGGGGGCTCCTCTGGCCTATGAAACTGTGGATGAAACATCTGGCCTATGAAACATCTGAGATCTGACTGCCTTTCTCTGTGCATTTAAACACAGGCATTTTCATAGCCCAAAGATTGCAGCCCTTCCAAAAGGCAGGCTCCAAAGCCAAGAATAATTAAACTTAATCAACCTGTTAGATTTCTTTCTGGGAAGCATTTTGTCAGGGGCCAAGTGGAAGCATTTCTAACTGCTTCCAAGGTGTATGCCTGCAAAGGTGTCTATAATCTATGATTGTCTGAACTGCAGAGAAGTTGTAAAAATTCAGATTTCAATCCTATTTTGTTAAATTCAGAAGTGATTAGCCACAGGGTAAAAATTATCTATATAGTGATTTGGCAAATATTAATATTGCTGGTGGGCATTTCAACTGTAAGTGGAAAAAAACCAAAGAGTATGAGAAAAAGGAGGATTAAATGGCAAAGAGCTGCTCATGTTTTTGGAATATAAATGATTATTTAGTGAGAGTATCTATTTATAGCATTCTATTGTCCAAGGAATTTTGAATCTCCCTCCATATTCTGAGAAACCTTACAAGTTTAATGCAATAGAAATTTCTAAAGCAATTCTCAAAAGGTAGCAATTTATTGCCTATAGATCAGTTTATTTGTTTCAGCTGTTAAGGGGGAAAAAAACTCAAGACATTTTATAGATATAACCAGTCACATAAATATGACTGGATTCTGGTAATAAAATTAATTTTAAAATTCAGCAGACATTTATGAATGCCTGTGTGGTGCAAATGACCCTCTGATAGGCATCCGATATAAATATTGTTGAATACACAATGAATGAATAAATTAGTAAATGAATATACAAAGGCGAGTTAATAAGAATGCAACTGGATGTCTTGGATTCTTTAGTGCAATAAATGATGCAGACTTCAGGACAATACATATGCTCATAAAGAATCAGAATTCCTTTACTTAATGACAAAGTTATCTTGGTATTTTGTTTAAACCAATTCTAAGAAGTGATTAGCCAGTATTGTCAATGAATTGTTATGCATGCATTGGAAACTGCTTGCTGTATTTTCTAACTGGAGAAAGTAGTGAAGGGATATTATCTCCTTCATTAGTGTTTCCAGGTTAGGTTGCAATAGAGTATTGCTAATGCTAATATCCAACACTAATACTCTTGTGCTAATTCTGACACTACGTGTGAACTAGCCCTAATAGTTCTAAGTACGGTCTGAGTTCTTGTTAGATACCACGCTCTGTGCCTAGCATCACTTGTGCTCAGCCACGTGGTGAGGCCAGTAATTGCACAAATGAGTAACTGGGGCTCAGTGCACTGTGGTGGTGTTCCTATATCGTAGTGACAAAAAGCAGTAAAGGCAGGGTTTGAACATGGAGGTTATCTCCCCAGAGCAGGAGCTCACACTCTCCTTTTTTCTTTCTACACTGTTTCATTTCTCTCTGTTCTTCATCAAAGTGAGTGTTGGATGGTATTTGAGGTGCACTGCTCTGGATTTGCTGTATCTCCTTAGAGGCAAAAATAACTGCTTCTTTTCCTTTCTAAGGTTCCCTGACCGATTCTCCTTCCTTGATCCATTTAAACGAGTGTGATTGTGCATAAGAGGAAATTAAGACACCAAGGGAACATGGAGGCAGGCTATGTAGAGAAGGCAGTGGCCTGGGAACAAGGTCCTCAGATTGGTAGTAGTTTCCAGTTACCTTCTGACACATCCTGGGGACATGGGATACTTGGGACACTGGACTCTGTTCTTGATAAACTGGCTAATGGACACATGGCTGCATGCTGAGTGCAAGCTTCCTGGCCTAGGCCTCTCTGCCATAGCTCCATAGAACCCTGAGGACCTTTGACAGCAGTTGGGTACAAGTTAAGGCCAATCTTGGCCTTTGTCACCCACTGAGGAAGGAGTTATGTCCTCCCAGCCTCAACTTAGTTATTATGGGAGAATTTGCTTGATTCTCATAGACTAGATTAGGTCTCTCTTGCTAGAGGCTCCATAGGTGCCCTATTTTCCCCTACCCTCTGTACCTTTGTACTTGCCTTAAAAAAAATAAAGTTTGTCTTTGGAAAAAGCCCTTTGGAAAAGCCCTTGGAAAGTAAGGAGAGGGTCTATTCACTTGCTGCTTTGTCCCCAACCCTGAAAAAGGACCTTGAAAATAGCGACTGCTTAGTAAATAGCCATTAAGTAATTTGTAATGTCTTGCCATGCCAGGGAAGAAAGAAATAATCTGGAGACATTGTATGAAAGGAATGAATAAAGCCCAGGGCTTTTCTGACTGTCAGAATTTGAGTGTGTTGGGTGTGCAGGATGCCTCATTTATTCCCATAGAACTGACTGTGGATTTATCTATTTTTCTCTTTACTATTCCTTGCTGACCTCTTACTCCCTCATTTATTTCCTTTTTTTTACCTTCCCGTTTTGCTGTCACTTTGCTTTGGCTTTGTCTGTTTCTCTTAAAATCTTTTTCTGGAGGAAAAATCACATATTGATAGCTTAGTAAATTGATAGAAGAAAAAGATGCTATTCTTAATAACTAAGGGATACTACTAGAAGAATAAAAGTAGAATTAGAAGAAAATTCCATCTACCCAACATAATATAGAAAAATAAGTAGGGTAAAAGAAGTCATGGAAAATTGGAAACATCAGATAGAAATAAATATTAATATAAGAAGAATTTTATTACATACATACAAATAGCTTAAATGATTAAATTGTAGGCTCTGGTACTTAAGTAATTTGAGTTAAAAAGCTAAGATCAAGCAAAGTATTGCATACAAGATACACATTAAAAAAGAAAGATATAGATTGGAAAATATTTACAAAAGACAAACCAAGACAGAAATTTTAATGTGAAAAAAGACTAGTTGAAAGTATAAAGTATTGAAGGGGAAAATGAAAATGTGGTCTATTGATAAAACAAATAATATATCAAGAAATATAATGATCACAAATATGTATGCCCCTGACAAAATAACATCAAAATACATAAAGCATTAACTGACAGATGCAGGATGAGAAAAATTAAATAAAAAATCATAATTGAAGATTTAAATATATACTCTCAAAAAGTGAATTGATGGCTATAGTAATAGAATACGTTCCTTATTTTAATATTTGTTATGTTCAATTTTTTGTGTATTCATTGTTTCCTCTCTCCCTCAATAGAAATAAATATTTAATAAGCAGTTAGCCACTGTATACACAGCTCCAATCATGGGGTCTGACTAACAGTAGAAATTCAAGGGACAGTTGTTCATTAAGTCACTCCTAGTCAAATCATTCTTTAAAAAGCCCTTGAAGATACCCCCATTATGTCCCTCTCACTTGACAGCAGGTGACAGTTTGAAAACTGCTAGGGAAGAGGAAGGAGAAAGAGAAGGGACAGGGACAGGGGCAGAGGCAGCAGCAGGGACACTGCTGGACGTGGGGCAGGGTTCACTCTGATGTGTGCGGGGATGGGTATAGCTGGAGGCTGCAGTCTTGTTGAGGCTTTAGCTTAGCTTTAGGCAGCTGAGAAGTGAAGAGATGAGAAGAGCAATTGTGAATATAGCAATTGTGGGGGAAAAGAGAAGGGCCTGATAGATGAGGGAACAAAGAAAGGAGGTTCTGGGACCTGGAACTTGCTTCCAGACTAGAGGAAAGTCTAGAGAAATGCTGGAGGAAATAGGTGTGGGGAAAGATGTTAAGTCTAGTTTAAACTATGTTGAGTTTGAAAATCTTTGATAACCTGGTGGGAAAAGATGTCAGAACTCAGCTAGATACATTTCTCTGTACCTTAGGACTGAGGTGAGACCTGAAGACATGCATTTATGAGTGTGCTATGTAGTGAAAAGGGTTGAAGCAACAGGAAACAATTCAATCTCCAGCTTCTGTTCACGAGAACACCAAGCAATAATGGAATTCTCCAACATTAGAGTCAGGCAAGGCAACCCCAAGGCCCATATTCCCACTGGGAGAAGCTCTGGCATTCCTGTGGATTCTGTTGCACCTGAGCCAGGGTATCTCCATCAAGGACGTTTATCTTATCTCCCTCTTTCTTCTCCCTCTCCTGATAGCCCCATGCCCTGCACCCAACCCTGGAGTACTGAAGGACAGGAGGGAAAGCCTACATGACCAACACCATCAGCAGAAGCCCAGAAGGAAAGATAACCTGTAAACTTCAGCTGGAGTCCCCAGCAAGCTGACCTTAGGGTGCCAGCGTTCTGGTGTATGGGAAGAGCAAGCTAATAGTCCTTGTAGAGAGGGCTGGTAAGGATTAAATAAGATCCTTCATGTCAAGGACCCAGCATGAGTGTTCAGTATATAATCAGTCCCAGTAAGTGGTAGCTGTTAGGATTTTTAAGCTCTTCACTTTTACCTTGTACCAGTGAGGACAAGGAGCTGGAGGCCAGGACAAGTTTGCCTAAGGCTGTGTGGTCTGTGAGAGCTGCAGCTGTCAGGAATTGCTACCAAGGACACATTCAGATCCATTATTGACCGGACTGTTTGCCTAGAAAGCAACAAAGCAAGCTTCAGCCCCTGTACTCTCCTTGCTGTCTAGCACAGACCCTTTTCAGATAGTGCAGAAACTCTCGAGGGAAGATTGAATGAGCAGATGAATGAAGGAATGAAGGAATAAATGAAGGTATAATGAACTTCCTGTGATGCTTGTTGGCACTGACCTCTCTCTGATTTCATGCTATAAATTGTTAGAATTGATTTTGAAATACAGCCTGGTGTGGTCTCTCATTAGCTGGTGTCCATTGCATGTGTGTGTCTGTGTGTCTGTGCAAGTGTGGGCATGTGTAAGCATATGCATGTGTGAGAGACTTGATGTGTGTGCGTATGAATGGGTGTGCATGTGTATGTGAGCGTGTGTATGTATGTGTCAAGATTATCATGGGAATAAATCACAGAGGTTTAATCATCCCAGTCCCTGACAGGCCAGTTAAGCAGAAGTTATCAAAGACATAATTTAACACGCACTCCTTTTTCGGCCTCCATCAATCTCAGCATGGACAGTGGTAGACTGCAAAGTGCCTCATGAATTAATAAAGAGACATCAGCTTATCCAGCCTTTACGGCTGTATTGACTTCATTTTAGGATTTGACCACAATAAACAGCAGAGAACTCATTTCCTACCTAAGACGCAGAACAGTTAATCCTCAGCAGGGGAGAGAAGGTTCCAGGCAGGGGATTGCGCTGGAGCTCAAGGAACACTCCCCTGAGGAGAACATTTCAAAGCTGGTGTTCAAAGAGGCATCTTGTGATCATTGGGTCTTGTGATCCAAAGTAGTTAGGGTCCTGGGTGCTCTGGGGTATGAATTTTGGTTTAGATGCTCATTTACCAAGAAGATGGGGCCTTGGGGACAAAATGCTGTGAGAATCAGGACAGTGTGGGTGTCAGGCTGGTGACAAGCTTGACCTGGAGGAGGTTTTAGAATTCCTTCCTCTCCCCTTCACCTGAGTTACCTGACAGGGGGAGGACCTGCGCTCCACCATTGCTAAAGGCCCTTCTTGTCTGTCTGTGTTTTCTATTGTGAGTTG
>PVHY01015980.1:0-33825 GCA_004024945.1 Uropsilus gracilis
TGTTTGTTTGTTTTTCCCTATATCCATCATATAAGTGAGACCATCCTGTACTTCTCTTTTTCTTTTTGACTTATTTCTGCCAATATGAGTCCCTCTAGTTCCATCCAGGTTGCTGCAAATGACATGTGTTTGTCCTCCTTGATGGATGCGTAGTATTCCATCGTGTATATGTACCACATTTTTTTTAGCCAATCATCTGGGGGCATTTGGTTTGTTTCCAGTTCTTTGCAACTGTGAACAGGGCTGCAATGAACTGGAGCTCTTTATCACCCTCCTGGACACCTGGTCTCACATACTCCCAGGGCGCTGAAGCTGGTACCGGCTCCTGCACTCCTCAAGACATGTCCTTGGACTGGAAAATTAACTCAGAGCAGACAGGTCACAAACAATGTGTGTGTGCAGATTTAGTACTCTACCCTGTGACCTCCCCTTTGACAGTGTCTATCAAAACGAAGTGTATCAAGTAGGAGACATATGTCATCTCAACTGTAGTCCTCCTCACAAGAAGACCAACTGCCATTATCCACATAAAAGGCATCATTGTGTGGCTGAACACTACTTGTTCACAGAGACCCAAAGGGACTGCATTAGAAGGAAGAGGGGTTGATACACTTGGGTGACTTCACCCCATTTACTGGCACAGAACTGCAGAGCAGTGCCCTTTGGACCAATGGCTTCTCTAGTGGGAGGCAAAGAGCCCAAGGTTGACATCACTTCCTGAGCATTGCATTGCAGGGTACTTCTCAATAAACCCGTTAGGAACTTACTTCATGAGGATCACTGTGATATCTTTCAGGCTTGACCACTCAGAATCAGATATAAATGAAGAAAGAGGTGGTCCTTAGAGCAATCAGCACTCTACCTGTTATTATGGTTATCATCCTTAAAACAAGAAAAAAGCAGATGCTGGGAGAATATGGAAAAAGAGGAATAATTTTATAAAGTTGGTGGGATTTCAAATTGGTTCAGAAGTTCTCTAGAATAATAAGGTAGTTCCTTAAAATAGACCTACCTTAAGATTCAAGAATTCAACTGGCATATATAGCCTGAAAAATAAAATTACTGTCTCAAAAGAATGTCTTCACCTTTTTTTTACTGAAGCACTACTTACAATGACCAAACCATGGAGACCAACTGCATCTATTGACAGATGAATGGATTAAAAATGTATATGGATAATATATATTAATTGGTATATTAGAATATTATTCAGTCATAAAGATGAAGGAAATCCTGCCATTTGTAATGATATTAATGTAACTTGAAAGCATTATGCTAAAAGTTAGACAGAAAACATGAAGTACTCTATGATCTCATTTATATATGATATCTAAAAAAGTCAAATTCATAATAAAAAATTTCAATGGTGGTTCCCAGGAAGTGGGAATGAGACAAAGGAAGTGGGTGCGGATAGTCAAAGAGTGCAAGCTTCCGGTTGTTACATGAGTAAGTTCTGGGGCTCTAGTTTACACTGTGGTGGCTATGGTTAATAATCCATATCCAAAAGTTGTTAAGAGAGGACATTTAAAAAGCTTTTACTGTACACAAAAATCTTAATATTATGAGGTGATGGATATCTTAACCCACCTTTACATATAATTATTTTGTAGCACAGTCCTGTGTCACATCATGATAATTTGGCTCAGAGCAAACCAGGAATATGGTCGTGGTACCTATGTGTATGGCACGCTATACCACTGAGGTTTATGACAGTGCACTCTTGGAGATTAACTTGGTGATGCATCTGCCTAACGATGCATTTCTCAGAATGTGTTCCTGTGATTACATGATACATAACTATGTGTACATATATCAAATCGTTATGTTGCAGGTCTCAAATTACACAATGTCATGTGTCAGTTACATAATAAAATCAGAAAAAATTTCATAGTAATGTTGAATGACAAAACAGTATTAAATAATGTGAACTTAGTAGCATATCAGGATATGCTACTACATAGCAATCCTTTCATTGTGAAAATACCCTTTAACCACCTGACACTTTTTTGGGGGGGGGAGGTGGGGAATTAGTATTCTATTATTATTTTTTAATCATTTATTCTATTGAGGTAATGTTAATCTATAGCACCAAATGTATTTTAGGGGCACACACCTCTTCACCACACCACACCCACCATTAGGACGCCCATAATCCTCCACATTGTCCACCATATCCTCTGAGACCCCTCTCACTTTTGCTCCTCACCTTTCATCCTCCCCCTAATAAGCCTCAGTTCTGCGGTGAGAATTTTAAGGTTTGTTTTGGTTTAGTTTTGCTTTTTTCTTCTGCTTTTATGCTACCATTGCACAAAGCTCCATTATAACAGTAACTGATTTGTTGTGAAATCATATGTCTCTTTACCACAGGAAGAGAGGATGAGTGAAGGGTGGGGTGAGACCAAAGGCAGTCTGTGTAGCAGCTGGTGGCATGGAGGGCAAGACAGTTGGGACTTAAACATTTGGACACCTCCACCAAGAAAAAAAATCAATAATTTTATTATTCCACATTGAATGATAGTATGATATATTAGATATATTATAACAAAGATATTTAATAAAAATTAAAAAAGAAAAACCAACAAGGACACTAAATTCACATTCATATAACATTTTTATCAAAATTTGAACTGAAAGCAACTTTAAATTTCTGTTTTGTTCTTGAAAAATTCAGGCTCTTTTTCCTCTAGTGCATGAGTTCATCATTTTTCAAGTTTTCATTTTGATCATTATGGCCTCCATAAATTAACCTATTTCATATCCATCAAAAACTTATTACACTACAGAATCTAAAAGATTATGAATAATTATTCCTATAAGCTAACTCTGCTAGGCAATTAGAAGAGCAATTCACTTTTATTTTTATGATATCTGTAAAATACTTCATCTAACTCTATTATAGGTCTGTGCTTCCAAATATGAAAAATGGAAAAAACCTTATTCTCAAGTGGAAAATGATAAGTAAGAGCTGCTTACTAAAATTGAATATATACAATCAAATGTATTATTCCAAGGTATATTTTAGTTTACTATTTCTCTCTCTAATCTGTCCCATCATTCAAGAGTAAAATGAACTGATTGAACCATTTTGATGGAGGGGCCAGATATTGAGTGAATCCAAGACAGCTTAGGAAGTAAGCAATGTTTGCATCTAGCAGCCCCTTTCCAAGACTTTCTCCCTCCCAATTCAAAGTTACTTGCTTTTAGTCTCATTTTCTAGTCATTTTACTAGGTATAGGTTAAGCTATTCATAATTCTAGGCTAGGAATGAAAAAAGAAAAAGTTTGTTCTGAGAAGGTAAGGATTTTTTCCTACAGAAGGTAGTCATTTGCCATTTATGTAGCCTAAGAAACAGATATTTACCAATTTTTTAGAGGAACAAACTGAGAGGTTTTTGATTTCACCAATGTTAGGTAACTATGTAGAGAAGAATTCAGATCTTTTGATTGTAACCCTTTTTCTTCTATAACTGTCCTGGTCATGGATAATATATTTTCAATCAAAGGAGACACAATGCAATTTCATGTATTATAGTAGGTCAATGGGGACTGCATTATTGAAAAATTCTCTTGTACCCCCAAGTCATACCATTGTCACTATATTTAACTTTTATTGTTTATTCTTGTTTAGCAGTGTATGGGAATTCCTTATGATGTTTAAATACAGAAGATGCTTGCATTGCATCTCAGACTGAATGAATTAAAATTCCCAGTAGGTAGGGACAAACTGGAATTTAAAAATATTCCAATTATTATTATACCCAACCCTAATTAAAAAAAAAAACATAGCATCAGCTCTGACTGGTAATTAATTTTGTAGCACAGGACTTAGTGGCAATCTTGGCCTAACCTGTCTAATTCATGTAGAGCCATGTCCTCCCATGCATGACAAGAAATGAATGGCAGTGAGGCAGGTTTCCTGTAGTTAATTTAGGCATGCATCAATAATGAATGTGTCTTCTCAGAATTCTACTCTTAACATATTAAGAAATGGGGTTTACTGGATGAATTATAAGGTTAGCAAGATAACTTGAATTTAAATGATTTGAAAGTTACTATTTTAGAGATATTTTAGAAGACTGAGTTAGTTTTGTAGAGGAAAACAGAATTTGTTAGATAGGGTCAGCAATGCTTTAAATTGTGATTGCCTGAGACTGAGAATTATCATCACATTCATGTTTTTTATTTCCTCTAAACCCTTTCCTTTACCCCTCTACCACTCCTTAAAGGAATTAACGCTATTTATTTCAGAGGCTAATGATTTTTTTTTTTTTTTGAGATTAGGTCTCGCTGTTTTTGCCCGTGGAACCGCAGGCTCTCGTTGCCCGGGGTACCACAGACTCAAGCAATCCCCAGCCTCAGCTTCCCAGGTAGCTGGGATTACAGGCACGTGCCACCACCCCCAGCTATTTTTTTTTTTTTTGGAACTAGGTCTCACTATGGGCCCCAGGCGGGACTCGAACAGCGATCCCTAGCCCCGGCCGCTTCATAGGCTGAAGTTTACAGGCATGAGCCACCGTGCCCGGCCTGGCTAATGATGTTTTATTGGTTTGCTATCACTGTGTAGTAAACTATGAAAATTTTATTTTCTTAAATCATTAATTTTGTCAGTCTGTGAGTTATCAATTTGGGCTGAGCTTAGTTGGACAGTGCTAAAAGTGGTCTTTCCTGGGCCATTCATTTGGTGGTAGTCTTAACTGGGACTGGATTGCCTAAAATGGCTACACTCACAAGCCAGCATGTGGGCCTTGTGAAGCTGAACTCCTCTGCTTCACTCCAAATAGTGAATCCAATGGGCTGGTTCAGGTTCATTCACATTGTGGTCTCAAGGTTCATTTGGAGTCGAAAGAGCAAACCTCAGTGTTTTCTAATCTCATTTTGCTAATAGCTAATTGACTAAAACAAGCCAAATGGCTAAGGCCAGATGCAAAGAGCATAGAAAAAGATTGCTTCTTCATGGGAGAAGAAGAAAAGTCACATTGTAAAGGTGTGTGTTGGGTGAGATTATTATAACTTTTTTTTGAGGCAACACTGGTTTATCAGTCAGTGTAGTTTTCAGGCATATAATTACTCTGTTTGGCAAAAGGTACATATCACACCATGCCCACGACCAAATGGGTAAAATTATTCAAGTTGTCTTTCATATGATTTACACAGATAACAAAAATCAGCATGGTTATTTAACACACTGAGAAATTTAAATGACAAATATCCTAAGAATAAAAAATAGCATAGAAAAATATAAGATTATAAAATAGGTTGATATATTTATTCTAAGCATTAGGCCAATACAAATTTAGGTAAACATCTTCTTAGCATCATATGTTGCTTATATATTCAAATTTTGCTTTTTTTCAAAGCAGCTTTATCCATTGGGAAAGATTATAACAAACATCTTTTAAATATTTAAGCCCCAAGGCATACCAGGTCATGAATTGTATTAATTTGCACAAAATGAAAGTTTGCCTAAATGGCCACACATAATTTTCATCCTAGAATTTTTATCATAATTATGAAACATCACATTAAAATACAAGTGGATTACTTGAGTGAACTAAAAACATGTCACCAGTTCAGTGCTTTGACTGCTAAATGAGCAGTATTTACTCTTGAAAACTTCCTTCAAGTAATGAGGCACATTAATTCTGAGCAGGATTTCAGTTATTGCTTTGAACTTAATCTGATCTTTTAATTCTTCTCTGCCTATAAAAAATTCATGGACTAGGGTTTGATGTATCCCATATTTCTGGTAAGCATATATTTTGCTTCGAATTTGAGATACACTTAAGAACAAAATAGGCAAAGAAAAAGCTTGATCTCGCTATAAAGCACTAAGTACATATCAAAGAGACCTCATTACTCAGAAAACGCCTTATGTGATATTTTCTTGGAATCTGTCTAACCCTACTCTTGTGACAATCAACTAAATTTGGAATAAAAATATTGCCAAAAATTCCTTTTATTTTGAGAGTTTATTATAAAATTAAGCATATTCTTAACATTCATACCAGCAATCATGATCATTGGTATTTATCCAAATGAAATGAAAACTTATGTCCATACAAAAACACGGCACATGGATATTTATAGCAACTTTATTCATAATTATGAAAAATTGGAAGCAACCAATATGTTCTTATTTAGGTGAATGGACAAACTGTGCTGTATTCTGACAATAAAACATTATTCTTCATTAAACAGAACTAGTGATCAAGTAGGGGAAGACATGGAGTAAACTAAGTGCATATTACTAAGTGAAAGAAACCAATCTGAAAAGGCAACATATTGTATGATTCTAATTATGTGACATTCTGGATAAAGCAAAACTCTGGTGACAATAAAAAAAGTTTGTGGTTGCTAGACATTAGAGAGGAGAAGGGGTGACTAGGTAATTCACAGAGGACTTCTAGGATAATAGAAACACATTGTATATTATTCTATACTGTATTAATTATATGGTTTAATTATCACCATATATTATAATGGTGGGCACATGTTATTATCAATTTTTTCCAGACTCAGAATGCACAAATAAAGAATTAATTCTAAGTAGAACTATGCACTTTGGGTGATAATGAGGTGTCAGTTTAAGTTCTTTGACTGTAATAAATATAGCATGCTAATTGGAAGTGTGGATAATGGAGGAGCCAGCAATGATGACAGGGAAATAGGAAATCTCTATTAATTTGATCTTGTTGTGACCCTAAATCTGTTCTAAAATTATTATCTATTTAAAAATAAACTTAGAAGCATATAAAGAAAATAATTTCTGAAGAGACAATTTGGAAACAATGACAATCAGTTAAAGAAAGATATGGTTTACTGAGTTGAAGGAAGACTTGATTCAGACCATTTTGGTATCCTTAAGTGCTAGGTACAGCTCAAATAAAATAAATAATCTGTATCTAAATATTTCTTTGTGAATTGTCTAAGCTGTACTGGTAAAGAAAATTTTTTCATAGGATTAACTTTGAGAAAATCACCGAATTGATTTGGATTCAGGGACACACAAAAGCAACTAAAATTAATTGAAAAATCATCATTGCACAATATTGAGCTACAAAGTGTGATCAAGTGTGATCAATATCAATTACTACATTGATGAGTACAAATAGGAGTGGAACACTTGGTTCTTTAGGTCATTTTGCTGAGTGATTTAATCTGGAACTGCAGTTCTTCATAAGAGATACTATGCAATATGTCAGAATATCCCAAACATGCAGCTTTACAAATAGAGGTACACACTATTTGAAATAAGAAGTACAAGGTTATGTATGTCTAGACACAAAATTTTGGTAAATTCTACTTCACATAATTCCATCAAAAAAGGAAAGGAAAAAATTCATCCAAAGACTATAAATTCCTGACAAGAATGAGCTTCTATTCTACCTAGGCATCTCCACTTCTAATTGTGTACATCAGACTAGCTCTTACTCGCATATTTTTCACACCTTATTTTTTCTTAAATAATTCTTCCCATACCCATATGCAATAAAACATGATGAGTCATGATTCAGCTCTGGTCCTGCAATTTCTGATGACCCAGATGCTAGGAGAAATCCTATTTTCAAGGATCAGAATGACAGAATTCTGTCATCCAAGATGACTTGCTATACACGAAACTGATTGACTGTAAGGCGCACAAATAATCCTCCAAGCATCACTAAATCTACTTACACTTAATTCAATCTATACCCATCAAAGTCATCATCCAATTACATCACAAATATGCCAGAACAGGACCCCTCACAGGATTTCATGAGGAGTTTAGCCAAGTGAGGGTCTTGAAGATTGAGCTTCATAAACTTCACAGTGAATTTGCCTCTGGGTAAATGATAATATTTTCATATTGGCAAACTTGCTTATTCGTAATATCTGCTTACTCTCCACTTTTCTGTTGTTAGATTTATATCCCATTAATGACAGCTCATAAACTCAATATCAACCAGCAGTTAGCTTCACTCACTCTGAAGGGAAGCCAAACTCTCTAGCATTTGATTTCATTATTTTTTAATTCCATATAGTGTTTCCAAGAGATAAGGAATAATTCAAAATTAAATATCTGCTCATCCCCCCTCACTCTCCAGAGCCCATCATATGGATTCAAGGACAAAGGCATGTGTGATGGTGACAGGCCAAAGTGGGAAGGAAAGAGTAAAATGACCTCATTGAGTTTAAGGAGAGTAAGATGTTCCCAGGGAGATAAGCATATACAGGTTTACAGTTGGTCTCTCACCCTAGGAGATACACATGGAGAGGCAGTGTAAGCAAGTATGCTCAGTTCACAGGGGAAGTCTCCTGTGCACCCCATGTCTTATGCCCAGGGCAGGGCCCCAGAGCAGCCTTGGCACAGAAGACTGGATGTTTTGTTATCAACGCTCTCTCCCACATCTTAGGTCACTCCAAGTGATTCCACTCTCCTGAATACCTTGAGACAAAGAGAGTATCTTCAGAAAACTGATGCTTATCCATCTGTTAGAGAATTCAAGGAGACTGAGATGCCCTGCAAATCTTCCTATAGGGTATAAAACAGTCTTAAGGATGATGAAGATCCATGAGCAGAAGATCTGCCAGCATAATACCGGTTTCAAAGCAGCAAAGCAGGCACGCTTACTAGTTCCATGTGGAAACTTCTGTGACAACTGTACAAAGGAAAGTGTGAGTGTGATTTATTCAAGTAGGCATTGATGTTTGAGAGGAGATAATTATGGAGGTTGGCAAAAGAGAAAAGATCCTTGTGCAAGCAGGGGAATGGACTGTAGGCACCACATGCAGCTGCATCCTCTTACTCCCTAGGGTCAGGGCTGCTGCCCACCAGCTGCAACCTGGAAAAGAGCATGAGACAAGGCCAGGACACCCAGAGACGAGACTGAAATCCTAGGAAGACCTTAGAACTCAGCAAACTGCTTCTCTGGGAGTTTGTGAAGACATCCATTCCTGACCATGAAAAACAGCTCCTACTGTGGCACATGGTGGCTTCTCCTTTCTTTCTGCTGTTGGTTCCTTCAAATACAAGAGATGTTTTCTTTTATTAGAAAAAGAATGTTCCAATTTCCTTATTTACCTCTGGTGACCAGCAGTGGAGAGCTACCCTCATAGCAAGAATACCCCACCTGGGGTGGGATAGACATTGCTGTTTGAGGCAAGCACACCTAGCAGCTATCTCAAAAATTGGAGAGGACCTAATCTATAAGTAGCTTGGGGACTTGCAGAGTCTCTGAAGAGCCACTCTTTGTTGAAGAAACTCAGAGCTCATCATACTGCATGTGGATCAGAGGTAGACATCATGTTTCAGCATGTGGAGAATAGAAATATGAAGGCATCCTGCAACTGGGAGAGTGTGGGGAGGGACAGATATCACCTGAGACCAGTGGTGTGGTGGCCCTTGAAGCTCATCAAAAGATGAACACATGTCCCAGGCTATTTCATACTTAGATTCTCTTTAAAAATTACACATGCCATCGCACAGTAAGGACATGACAGTAGATTTTGTGACAACACCTATGTTGCAGCTTTAGGATCCTAGATTTCAGTAGAGTGGAACCCCACCTGACACCTACCTTCTACATGGCTAGTGGGGTGAGCCATCTGTCTCAACATCTCTTCACCTTTGATTTTCCCCCACACTGGTTGAAAGTCCTTCCACAGGATGGGAACACCACTCCCTCTCTCTTCCATTCCTTATCTTCCTTTTGAACTTTTTGGGGCAGATGCCAAATACAGTTCACCAATTAAGCTAGAATAGAATTCATGT
The DNA here is from genome assembly GCA_004024945.1 of Uropsilus gracilis. Classification (NCBI taxonomy): domain Eukaryota; kingdom Metazoa; phylum Chordata; class Mammalia; order Eulipotyphla; family Talpidae; genus Uropsilus; species Uropsilus gracilis. The sequence continues at coordinate 9,751 of PVHY01015980.1, forward strand.
TGCCTGCTGGATATTCAAGGAAGGGAAGAGAGACCCAGCAGCATTTGTTAACAATTAGAATAAGAAGGTCACTATTTAGACTTAGCAATTCCACTTTTATATATCCACCCTATAAAAAAAACTCTGAGACATATATTTTAGGAGACAACCATGAGAATTTTTTAGCAAGACAATTTGAAAGAGCAAAACACTGGAAACAGACCAGATATACATCACTGGAAAATTGATACATTATTGTATACATTATTGTGGAATACTGTGTACTAGTGACTGCTATGCATATTGGTACAGAAGGCTATTGCTATGAGTAAAAATATATGTCATATAAGATCATGTGATATAGTTCCATTTATAGAATAGTTCAAAGAAAAGACCAAATTATTTAGAGTACATACTTCACCAAATTAGAGGAATGTGATTATCTCTAAGGTGAAAAAAGGAGAGGAATCATCAGAGTTTCAATACACAAGAGTTTCAATAGAGTTGGGAATTGTTCTCCCTCATAAGCAGGGTGATGGGTATTGAAATACTTTTTGGTATCTTTATATTTTGATGTTTTTGAAATTAGGCATGAATGGTATTGTTAAAACGTCCTTAACCAGTTTTTTATAGTAATGTTTTATTTTTTCTATATTCACAGTAAGTCAGATGTTAAGGTCTGAACAAACATTTGGGATCAATACAAAATGAAATTCAAGCAGATGGAAAAGGATATGCTTACATTTTGTGGTCTTAGGCTTGTATCTAATGGAAATATTTGCATTTATACTATGGAACATGATGCACAACATGAATGAAGACCACTGAGAGCGTATCCCAAGCTGTTATCACTTTGGATGGAGGCTTGAAGATAATCTTCAAAGAGTTTTTTTGAGTATTCTTTTAGCATGAAGAGATAAATCAGTAGCTGAAATATTGCTCCTAGTTCTAGCAGACTTACTAAAAATCTAAGTTTAACAAAAGACTTCTGAGCAGAGTGAGCAAATATTTACTTGAAAAATGAAAGCCCAGTGAAATCCAGCTGAAAATCACTTTTTTTCAGAATGTTACATGCCCCCCATCAGGTGAAAGTGAGAACTTTTATTTCCTCATCCTTGACTCCATATTACAATCAAATTTTACTATATAATATGAATAAAGGAACTTCATGCAAGTGTTGTTTTTAATACCAGAGTTATAAAGGGAAAAGTAGAAATATTGTCTATATTTCCAAGTCAATGTATTGCTTCATGTCAACAAGATAAGCTAACATCTCAAGTATAAATGCTTGCTTCTAGTGATGTTGGCTTTTTCCTTTGTGGTGAAGATCTCCAGAGAAGTGGGAAGCAATTCTTTCTACACTCTCAAAAAAATGAAGAGAGTAGAAGAACTGGTGAGGGGGATGCAATTGAGAAAGTACAAGTAGAAGGAAAAGAAGAAAAGATAGCTAAAGATTTTTCTTTGTCCACAAGTGTATAAAAAAATAAAATATACATCAGAAGCAAAATATATTGATAGATCACTAAGAAACAGTTGAACTGCTGAAAAGATGAATTATTTTCGATTTTCATTAAATGACTTTTATTTCCGTTTAGAAAGAATCTGGCTATAATTTTATTAATTTCATTCATATTATCTATATCTCTACTTTCCATAAGTAGTTATAACAAGTAAATATAAAGGTGAACTACTAAATTTCAAAATTAATATTTTCAAAATTATAAAGTAGATAATTGTAAAAAGGAAAGAAAAGAAAAGATGGACAGGGATGATGGAGAGAGAAAACAAGAATATTTATAAGAACCTTGTTTATAAAAGTAGTGAGGTGAACTGTGGGGAAAAATAATACCACATGGAAATAAAGCAGACAGAAATGCTAGCCACATGACCACCCTTATGTTATCCCAGAAAATCCTTACCATCAGATTCTACAGAAAGAACTAGAACAATGTGTTGAAAGTGGATACTCAGAATCCAGTGCAGCTTCAGTCAAAGCATTATACCACATCACTAAACAGAAAATCCTATTGATTTATTTCTATTTCTATTCTGCTCTTAACAAGAGATCTCTTTTTGCACCTAGTCCTCCTGCCTCTGCCACAGTACATTTCGTCTGTTCTCTTTTAGCTGACTTCCACTTCTTCCTTGTTTCTGCTGGAAGCTCTCATCTAATTAGCGTGTTATCTTTTTAGACATCAAGCCCCACTATAAAACTGCAACCAAATCACTGTTTGTCTACATAAATATCCAGCTTCCAGGGGTCAAAGATTTATACCAGGACACTAGTATTCTTCTAATCAAGTTGCCCTCCCATCAAATGTCCTCTTTGGTGAAATCAGCAATGGATGGGGACAGCGTTGCTTGGTGGAGGCTGCTAGCTCTGCATAAATGCCTTTCACAAGAGGGGTGTGCATGAGGCTTGACTCGCCGGCTGGAGTAGACACAATGTTTACACCTTTCCATCACACAGTTTTACATTCTGGTCTGTTCTGGTACTCATTACAAAACTTCAATTTGTTTTTAAAACATAATTCTAGTTTATGTCTTTTTTAAAAAATATTTTAATCCCAATTTAATGAGTTTCTGTGTTATGTAATGTACTAGATAGTGAGCAATAAGAGATGAGAAATATAACATTCTGGCAAAAGAGAGTGAAATTCAAAACAAAACAAAATACAATAAAAGGATAGAGAGAAAAAAGTGTCACAAGTGGGAGAGGAGGTGTATAGTGATTGAAAAGAGGTTGCATATTAAGAGTCAGGCAGACCTTTGTATCTTTTCTATAACACACACTCAATAATAGAACCTACTGCAGAAACTGCTTCCCCCCCCCCCCCCAGGATCTGTTTTTAAATGCTTAGAGGAACACATACACATTTAAGTGCACATGCACATGAATGGTTCTTGACATTTGCCATTCTGAGATTCTGAAATACTTGTCATCCAGAATTTAAAAAATACATTTTTTTTGTAATAAGGGAGAAATACCTTAGTTCTTGGCTAAATCCAAAGAGACAATGAGGATAATGTTTTAGCAAAACACAAAGACCTCTTCTTTTCTTGACACAGTATTTTATTCTTGTCTATATTCTGTGCCCACTGTGGTCCAATAATCGAGTGTTAACGTCAGTGGCCAGTACCACTCCTGCATAGCAAGAGTGTATGGGGGAGGGGTGGTAGGGGGTGAATTTTCCCCATTTCTTTTTACTTACCCATAATCACAAGGTCAGTCAGAACAGATGCTCAGTTGTAGTTAATAAGCATTAAGGAGCTATTTAGAGTGTGTGAAAGAAAAGGCAATATTAAGTATTCCATTTTCCCTTCTACATTTCCTGACCCTTTTATAGCTAGATAAAAAAGCATGCTCTACTCTTGAAGAACTAAATCTTTACAGAAGTGACATCTATGACTTCTGGCCTGAGATAGTAAAAAGTTCATATACTTCCCCCTAGTTTGGTGACTGGCAATAATCTGGTGGGAATAAATGCTTCTTGTACTAAACCACTGAAGAAACATCTGATTCCTATTGACTAATGCAGAGTGACATTCAGTACCATGGAAAATTATTAAACTGATCCAAATAAAGATGCTTTCTGAATTCCAGGAGGCAGATATTATAAATCTTTTTGTCACTTTACCTAAAAACATCAACCTCAATTCCCTTTTAAAACTGCTGCAATTGCAGGGGCTACAAGGATTGGACCAGAGATGACAAAGCAGCAATGCCAGCAGGATGACAGAAGACAGTATGTCAGGACTTCCACAAACCATGAACTTCAGTAACACACAAAAAATAATGTTATGTCAAGTTCTCTTTTACCCCAAAGAATTTCCACTACTTAGGTTACTTTTGTGTTTAGAATACTTGAAAGTGCTCACATTTTTAAGTGCTTTACATATAACACCTCATTTAATGCTCATTTTGACCATGTAAAGTCAGTATATTAACGCTCTCATTTTTAAGTCAAAAATTGAGTCTGAGAGGTTCTTTATGGTTTGGAGGAGACAAATTGATTCACCGTCAAGTAAGGAGTCAATTACTTCACACATTGTCCACAAACAGATTCTCCTATTTCACAATGTGGTTGGGATGATCAAATAATATAACATGAAGCACTTGATACAGAACCTCATCTATAGAAACACTCAAAAGTCTTTGCTATGACTAGGATTATATTGACCACAAAGGATGAGAATGTGATGAGTCATCCATGAGTTTACCAGAGAGAAATTTGTCTTGTGTTGTCCCTTGAACACCATGGTCTCTGCTCAACTGAGATAAGTAGACATCATTTCAAAGACAATAACTAAACCTCTAATTGAGCTGAAAGAAAAAAGCATCCAAGTAAGACTAAAAGTGCCCATAAGTTTTGTGCTATGTACCATCTAGGCAGTTACTGGTTAATGTAGTTCTTGTGTTTCTGTCATTAACATAAATGAATTGCACTGATAATCACTATAATGATGTTATTATTATCTAAAATGACAGCTAACCATATGGATACATAAAGTGTTTCCTGGAGAGGACTATCTGATGTCCGGGGCAATGCACACTTTGATAATTCAGAAATGATGACACATAAAGTGAGGTTTTAATGATTTCACTCAGTGACGGGAACATGAAACTTGTCTGTCTCAGAGAATGCAAATCCCTTGTGCATAAACAAAATAAAAGGTATCTAATTGGGGGAGGATGCCAGATTAATTAATGCAATTTTTATAATTTAGGTATATGCCACACAGAGTATTATAACAACATCAAAGACACATGCAAATTCAATTGTAGATGGAGGAATAATTTAAGGCCTCCTGTTTACTATTTCTCAGATTATTCTGTGGCATTTAAAAAATATTTCTAGACAATGGATTTTGACATCTTCCATTTACACAGGAAGTTTATGTGCTATGCTCTAAATGCCAATACAAAAACTAATCAGGAGCCAGGAGAATAATTCATAAGGATGGTGCAACTGTCCAGCTGGCCATTCTGCTATCATTTCTAAAGGAGTTGGCTGACTTTTAATATGCTGTCTTATTTTATTTTTAATTATTATTATTTTATTATATGCATATTTTAAAATTTATATATGTATTTCACATCTTTGTATTCCCCAGGGATCACCCACCACCTTCCCTTCCTGAACAATGCCTGCCATCTCCCCTGCCCCCCAGTTGTGTACTTTGGTTTGGTTGTTAGCTTGCTTTGACTATTCCTCCTGGCCTTTTGCTTGTTTTTCCTATATCTTATGTATTAGTGAAACCGTTTGGTTTCTGTCTTTTTCTTTTTGACTTGTTTCTTTCAGTATGATTTCTTCTAGGTACATCCATGTTATCAACAAATTTGCCATTTTCAATTGATGAGTAATATTCCATTGTGTGTGTATATATATATATATATATATATATATATACCACATCTTTTTTATCCATTCATCATTGGGGCATTTGGATTGTTCATGTCCTTCTAATTATAAATTGTGCTACAGTAAACATCTGGGTACAGGTGTCCCTTTGTACCCACATTGAGGTCTCCTTTGGGAAGATTCCCAGAAGAGCAATTGCTGGGTTAAATGGTAGTTCCATTTTCACTAGTTTGAAGATCCTCCATGCAGCTTTCCATAGTGGCTGAACCAATTTACATTCGCACCAGCAGTGTAAGAGTGTTCCTTTCTCTCCACATCCCCACCAGCATTTGTTGCCCGTTTTTTTTGATGTGGGCCATTCTAATTGGTATAAGGTGGTATCTCATTGTGGTTTTTATTTGTATTTCCCTGATTGTTAGTGATGTTGAGCATTTTTTTATGTGTCTGTTGGCCTTTTGTATTTCCTCTATGGAGAAGTGTCTTTTTAGTTCTCCCCATTTTTCACTTCTCCCATTTTTCTTCTTTTGTTTTTGCTTAGTTGTGTGAGTTCCTTGTGAATTTTTGTTATTAAAGCCTTATCACTTTTGTGGAAGGAAAATTTTCTTCCCCATTCAGTTGAACTTCTTTTTGTTTTATCTGTTGTCTCCTTTGCTGTGCAGAAGTTTTTCAGTTTGATGTAGTTCCAACTGTTTATGTTTCCTTCATTTTTATGTTGTTTTATTATAAGGTTATCTAAGATTACCTGTTTTTATTTTATGTCAGTTGATCTATATCATCTCTCTTTTTTTAAAAAAAATCTGTGATTATATAAAGATTTTTATAAGAATTAGCAAGTGACTAATTTAAAAGGACATCTGTACTAAGATATTTATTGCAGCTCTATTTATAGTAGCCAGGACATGGAAAAACCCAAATGCCCAAAACAGATGAAGGATCAGAAATTGTGGTGTTTTTATACAATGGAATTTATTCAACAATCAAAAGGACAAATTTAATGCATTTGTGATACCATGGATGGGCCTAGAAGGAATCATATTAGCAGAAATAAGCTAGAAAGAAACAGAGAAATATTGGATGATTTCACCTATATACAGGATATAGGGAAAACAGACAAACAAAAGGACAAGTAAAATTTAAAACTTACTCTAGCAGAACTGAAGCATAGAACAAGAGAGGGGGTGGGAGGTAAAATCAGGGGAGAGATGAGCACAAGAGATTAAGATTTTGGTTCATGAGCAAAAAAGGGGTGGGGAAACTTCAGGGTTTCCCCTGAACAACAATGTAAATAAATAAATAAATATACATACAACGATGTAATATATATGTAATCAATTAAAAAAAGAGCAAATGAAACACGAGTAAATGGCTCAATTGTTATATAAAAATAATATCTCAGTAAACAAAATGTATTTGTTACAGTTAGAGGGTTCTAAGCAACCATTCAACCAATCTGAGAAGTGGAAATAATGAAAACTAAGCATTTATCCTGTCTTTATGATATGAGTTAGGAATCTGAGTTGCAAACAGTTAAGGGAAAAGTTTGTCTTTAAAGAAGTATTGTACCTAACAGACAAAAGAATGATAAATATTCAATTTTGACTATTTTATAAACATTTATGAATGAATGAGCTTACACATGATTATTAATGACTGCCAACATCACTAAGAGATAGTATATGTGTGTCTCTGTCATAAGACAAAACATTATCTATGAAGTAGTTTTTCTTAGAAAGTCAAGCCTAAATTTGATCAAACCTCTAGGTCTAACTAACAGCTTACTGAGAGCAAGAGACAAAGTAACATCTTAATATCACAGCTATATGATCAACAAAGTCAGATTGTAAGAAATATTATAGAACAAATGAATTCACTCCTTCACCAAATATACTGATAGTAAGAAAAAAAATGAGACAGTTCTTTAACTGTCATTTAACCGTCAGATAAAGATTGCAAGATAAAGATTCAAGAAGACATTAAAATAAGTTATGAGATAACAGGGAAATCTGAACATAGCTACAGTTAAAGTAAAATTAAACTCTATGCATTATAATGACAAGTGGTTATTTTTAACTCTTCATATTTTTATAGATATATGTAAAATATTCTTAAACTATATGATGTCTAGGATTGAATTCAAGTTATCTGGAATTGTTGAGGATGAATAATCAGAGAAATATTGGCTCTGAGTTGGTGAGTGTTGGTGTTGGGTGATGAATATATGCAGACACACTGCACTATTCTATTCATGTTTGCATGCATTAAATTTTTCAAAATAAAAAGTTGAAAAAATCTTTTTCAAAATTTGAAATGAAGACTAAGTTAGTGTGATTATAAAAGTTTGATGATGATTTTGAATCCCAGCTCAAATGACTATAAAAATAATTTCTTGTCATTTTTTATTATAAATCACAAAAGTCCATTTATGTTTCCTTCCAGTTTTTATAGCTTATGGTTTGTGTGTTCTCAGAGGAAAAAATTTTCTCATTTAAATTTAACTTCAAGGGATCTCTTTGATTCATTTCTCTGTAAACTCAAGCATAAATTCAAAATGAAAGAAAATATATGTGGTATAGTAGGAGGGCAGGGGGAGTCTACAATGATAATAGGTTTAGTCATTTTCTTTTTCTATCATAAAGGAGATATATATGTCTGTCAATTCCTGATGCAATCATGAATTTACCTTGGTGCAGATGATGTGCTATTTTTTGTACATGGATATGAATTGAGATGAAAAACAGCCCTTCAACAATAAAGACAATAAAGAAATATAACAATAAAGACAATAAAGAAATGCAATTGAATTTTTACCAATAGAGAGAATTTTCTAACACTTTTTCTTTACTTTTTCTTTAGAGGGTAATAGTTCTCTATGTAAAATTTCATTAGTTATGTTTATACTGTAACTCACTGGAAAGAGAAAATTAAGCTTAGTAAACATTTTCCTGTCAGTTCATAGGTGCCTAGCCTCATTTATAATTCCCTGGTTGAGTGTTGTTAATTTGGATTTTAGGGAAACTATCTCTTATCTGTGCCTATGAAACTTAAAAAAAGTTAATGCATATACTAATTCAATAAATACATATACTAAATGCCGACCATGAACTGGGCATTATGAAGCTGGGACCCCAATATGGACAGTATTGAAGCTAGGACCCCAATATGGACAGTATTAAAATTTAGGCACTGATGCCATTAGCTGTGTCTGAAAAAAAAAAGAGGAAAAAGAGGCCTAAACAGGAAGGGTACTTTTACTTTTACTTTTTTGCAAAAAGTACTTTTACTTTTTTGTAAAGGTGGGGAAGAGGAAATGTATCACCGAGAGGATATGTAGATGGAAATTGGAGCCTTTGGCTTTTAGAAAAGAAAAAGAGAACCAAAATGGAAAGGAGCAGAGAGTAAAGAGAGACACTTTTGGGGAGAGGAGAGACATAGAATAGCAGGTAAAGAGCCCGAGTGATGAGGCTGGGCAGAAGCCCCCTGGAAGAATGAGGTGATGGTAGCAAGGAGCCATGGTGACCAGTAGGAGACTGGCCAGTGAGGAGAGTGTGGCACTGCTGCAAGGTGGCATAGTGAGGTGGTACCTGGAGATGGCCAGGGATTTGGAAAGTGATTTGGGATCAGCATTTTGTTGAAGCAGTTTGAAGAGCCCTGGAGAAGCAGAGCAGTTCAGAATACTGGAGAGAGAGGAAGGAAAGAGAAGATGCTGGAGAAATACTGGACTTGGCAGAGTGCCTACACCTCAGGTTTGGAGGGGGATAGGGGCACCATCTTGGACATGTGTCTTTGGGACCTTTGGGCCTGAAAATGATGACTGGGGTAAGATAACTGGCACTTGTGGATTTAAGGACCTTTTGTTTTTCCGGTTAATATTCCCTTGTAAATAAAATGTGTTGTTGAACTGCATTTTTGACTGGGAACTACTATGCACAGGTGGTATGAACATAAGGGAACCTGGGTGGCTGAAGCTGAATTTTTAAATGTGGATTGTTGGAGGGAGACTTCTGTCCATTTTTGACCAATTTCAATTACATTGGCTATAGTAGTAAATAATAAACAGCCTGTGCTTCTTTAGTGATTAGTATATAAGTAGAGAAACAATAAATAAAACAGAAAGTAAAAGTATAATTTTAAATTGGTAAAATACTTGGAAGAGGTAATCAGTGTTAAATAATAAGAAATGAGTAAATCACTTGTACTTATTCGTTTAAATGCATTGGGAAAATTTAAATTAAATTTTTTAAAAAAAAAGAGAGAAAAAAAGGAACATTAGGGAATGGAGAAAGAAAAAGGGAGCCATCTGCGTAGTGCCAGGCAAGCAGGAGAGCCGCTTCTCCCCAGTGTGGAAATTGTACTGATTGCATTTTTTCTTATTTATTTATTTATTTGTTTTTATTATTTATATATAAATTTCACAACATTGTAATCTCAGGGATTTGTCCCCCCCCATACCTTCCCCTCCCTTCCCCCCCTTTCCCTCCTGCTCAAAGTTGTGCGCTTCAGTTTGGTGCTTAGCTTGTTTTGACTTTTCCTCGTCTTTTTTTTTTTCTCACTATATCCCATATATTAGTGAAACCATTTGGTTTATGTCTTTTTCTTTATGACTTGTTTCTGCTAATATGATTCTTCTAAGTACATTCATGTTGTTATGAAATCGTCGAATTTGTCATTTTTAATTGATGAGTAATAGTCCACTGTGTATATATACCACATCTTTTTCATCCAGTCATCCCTTTTGGGGCATTTAGGTTGCTTCCATGACCTTGCGATTATAAATTGTGCTGCAGTAAACATTCAATCACAGGTGTCCCTTTGTTCCCACATTGAGGTCTCTTTTGAGTAGATTCCCAAGAGAGCAATTGCTGGGTCAAATGGTAGTTCCATTTTCATTAACTTGAGGGTCCTCCACAAAGCTTTCCATAGTGGTTGGACTAGTTTACATTGCCACCAGCAGTGTAGTAGTGTTCCTTTCTCTCCACATCCTTGCCAGCAATTCTTGTTGCCTGTTCTTTGGATGTGGGCCATTCTTACTGGTGTAAGGTGGTATCTCATTGTGGTTTTGATTTGCATTTCCCTTATTACTAGCGACGTTGAGCAATTTTTCATGTGCCTGTTGGCCATTTGTATTTCCTCTTTGGAGAAGTGTCTTTTTAGTTCTTCTCCCCATTTTTTGATTGAACTTTTTTGTTTAGCTTTTGTTTAGTTGTGTGAGTTCCTTGTAGATCTTCATTATTAAACCCTTGTCACTCATGAGGAGGGCAAAGATTTTTCCCATTCGGTTGGGCATTTTTTAGTTTTTTTCTGTTGTCTCTTTTGCTGTACAGAATCTTTTCAGTTTGATGTAGTCCCATCTGTTTATGTTTTCCTTCATTTTTTTTAACCATCTTTTTAAAATATGCGTTTCACATCTTTGTATTCCCTGGGGACTACCCACCACCTTCCCTCCCTGACCACTCTCTCCAATCTCCACCCTTCCTAACCCCCCACATACTCATCCTTTTCTTGGAATTTTCATGTACATGTCTATGACCTAAATTGTCAACCAGAATAAACTTTATAATTATAAAAAAAAATAAATGCATTGGGGTTTCTGTTTCAGAAGCCAACATGAATTATCAGGGATGAAAATTTTAAGAACACCAGGGAAAAAATGAGCAAAAAAAGAGCAAAAAAAATGGTTAAAATAAGATGAAAATAAGATGATTAGGAATTCAGGGTAGTGAATTTTTTACAGCAGGATAAATAAATGATGTGAGTCCTATGGTTACCTCAGCTGAGTGCCCAGATATTCCAGGCAGTGGCAGAGGAGACAAGAATACATGTGAATTCTAGCAGTACCCTTCATTTGAGGAGTTAGGCTTAAGCACCTAGAATGCACAGGACAGAGTATCACCAAGAGAGGACTCCAGAGATTGGCAAATGTTTCTCCTTTAGAGGTCAGGCAGTACATCTAGTACTAGTCAGTACATCTGAACAAGATTGTTGGATTATAGCCAAGCCCAGAGAAAAAAACAAAAATACACTAAGAGGAATAGAAGAAAGAACCTCTATGACTCATCCAAGCTTGGAAATACTCTATTTTCTCACTGGTGAGTGTGGAAAGCCTCACAGTACAGAAGAATGCATCAAGCAGAGTTAGAGATTATTGTGTTAGTGCTGGAAAAATTAGACTTGCAATACAAGCTGCATGGTTCCATCTCTAAAGTAAAATAAAAGTTAGCTTTCACCTGGATAAAACTGTTTTCAAAGAACTTAATTTGGAAAAAAACTCAAGTATTTGCAGACAACCAGAACACCACTACAAACAAGGTTAAATTTGCTATCAATAAAAAACTCACTCTGGATTCAATAGAAATGATTCAATATAAAATTATAAGCCACACAAAGAAGTAGGACAGTAGAACAGTAGGACAACTGCAATAGACTCAGAATAACAAGAACAATCAAATTAATAAGCAAGAATCTTAAAGCAGTTATAACTGCCATGAGCATTCCATATACTCAAAATCCAAAGGAATGATTGATTACATTAATTAAAGAAATGGAAGATCCAACAGACCCATGTCAAACACATGAAGATGATGTTATTATCAGAGATAAAAAAATACAGTGGATGGGATAAATAACATATTAAGAAAAGATTAGTAAATCTGAAGACATAGGACTAAAAATGAGCATTGAACTAACAGAGAAAAAACAAAACTCCAAAGATGTAAACAACTTCAAGGAAACTTAAAACAAGAGCAAAGGGAGACAGGAAAAAAAGTTTCTGAAGAAATAATGTCAGTTATTTTGGTAATTTGGGGAGCATTAGAAACCTATGGATTCAAGGATCTAAATCATGAATATAATGACATCAGAGAACATCATAGTCAAATTGCTTGGAACCATGATAAAGAGAAAAATATTTTAAAAAATCACAAGAAAATCACCATTCCATATAAGAAAGAATAATCAGACTTCTCAGGAACTATGCAAACCGGTAGAGAATAGAGATTTTTAAATACTGAGTTCTTAAAAATATCACCAACATAAAACAAAGATGGAAAACAGATTAGTGGTTGTTAGGGGCTAGTGATAGGATGAATAAGAGGAATGTGTGTGGCTATAGAAGAATAGCATGGATAAGAGCCTGATAACAAAGATATACAAAGAACTCACACAACTTAACAAAAACAAAAGGCACAGTCAAAAAGTGGGGAAAAGAATTAAAAAGACTTTTCTAAAGAGGAAATGCAAATAGCCAACAGGTGTAGGAAAAAATGCTCAACATCACTAATAAAAAATCAGGGAAACGCAAATCAAAACCATACTGAGATACCACCTTTCACCACTAAGAATGGCATATATATATAGGCCAATATATATACATACCAATATATAGTGTTGGCGTGGATGTGGAGAAAAAGGAACACTTTTACATTGCTGGTGGGAGTGCAAACTAGTTCAGTCACTATGAAAGGCTGCATGGAGGGCCCTCAAACAACTGAATTGGAACTACCATTCGACCCAGCAATCCCACTACTGGGCATCTAACCAAAGGACACAAAAACACTAACTAAAAAAGACATATGTATCTGGATGTTTATCGCAGCACTATTTACAATTGCCAGGAAATGGAAACAACCTAGATTCCCCAAAACTGAAGAATGGCTGAAAAAGATGTGGCATATCTACACAATGGAATACTAATCAGTCAAAGAAGACAAACTATGTCATTTGCAGCAACATGGTTAGAGCTTTCAATTTAGCAGAAATAAGCCAGAAAGAAAAAGAGAAATACGGGATGATCTCACATATATGAGATCAAGGAAAACAATTTAAATCAACACGAAAAATATACAAAGCCAATGGAATTGAGGCATAGAGCAGGAGAGGGAGAGTGAAGTAAGAGTGGGGCAAGGGGAGGCACAAGAGATAAAGATGGTCTGTGGGTGATGGGGTAGTGGGAAACCCTTGGGGTAAAAAATGATATGATATACATATAAGTGCAATCAAGAAAGCAATTAAATTCAATAATTAAAAAAAATTTAACTCGTAAAAAAAGAATAGCATGAAGGATCTTTGTGATTTTATGTGGCATTTGTATGATAGAACTGCAAAGAATTATCTATTTTATAGATGCATATAAGACTAGTGAACATATGAACAAGGTATAGAATTGTATCAATGTCAAGATTCTTAAATACTCTATTACAGTTATTCAAGATGTAAGTTTTGAAACCAGGGGAAATGTGTAAAGGCCTTATTGTATTATTTTTTGCATCTTTCTTCAACCTTTATAGTCATTGCAAAATAAAAATGGTAAAAAATAAGGAAACACAAGCATTAAAGAATTCAAAATCAAGGGAAGTGCACTAAAAGCAAAGGAAATCACTTTAACAGATAGAAAATAATTCCAAAATGAAATCTAGATCATCACTAAGAAAGAACAGTAGACAGAATATGCTTATATTCCCTCTATTTAAAGGTATTTAAATTAAAGGTATTCTATTTATTTAAAGGTATTTCAATAAAAGGTATTTTTAAATAAGGTACCTTTATATACAAATTAAAGATACCTTTAAATAAGAAGGAATTTCTTTATATTTGTATTTATGGATATGTATTTAAATTATCCTCAGAAATTATTTATTCAAAATTTACCAGTCTGTCCAGATTTATATAACAAATAAAAGCATAAGGTGATATATGGGATTTTTTTTTATTGATTGTACACAGACACACACACACATATTACATCATTGTGTGCCCTGAGGTTTTCCTGCTACCTTATTACCTGTGAACCATCTTAATTTCTGTTGCCAATCCCTGTCCTGATTTAAACCCCTCCACCTCTCTTGCTTTATGCTTCAGTTCTGTTGACAGTTTAAAATTCTTCTTGTATATTATTTGTTTGTTTGCTTTCCCTATATCCCTCATGATATATGAGAGTTTCTAAATGCACGATTTAGATAATTACACAGAAATTATCTGCTAATTATAATTTTTTTTTATGTTTATTAAAATAGTTTCTCGAAAGTTTCTACTGGATGGCACCTAGTGTAATTTGGTTTAACATTTAATACATCTTTGTTGTCCAAATCTGCATTGTGTGCTTTTTTTTTACTACTATTATAGTTGATCCTTGAAAAACATGGGATTTAGAGTGTTTTCCTTAACACAAAAATCTACATACAACTCTGACTACTCCAAAAGTTAGCTACTATAAGCCTGCTGTTCACAGGAATTCTTATCAATAATATGGAATTGACACATATTTTACATGCTATATGTATGACATACTGTATTTCTTAAGAAAGTAAGTTAGAGAAAAAATATTAAGAAAACTGCAAGGGGATCATCACAAAGGCCTGTCATCCTCATTATCTTTCTCCATGTTGAGTAGGCTGAGGAGGAAAAGGAAGGACTGAAAAAAATCTGCCTATGAAACTCATGTTGTTCTAGGGTCAGCTGCACCACTAAATTTTGTTCGTTTAGATTTTCTGCACTTGCTCCCTGTTTCCTGCTTAGGAATATAATATAAATATAAACTATATTTATGTCAAATAAATATTATAAATAACTATTTATATCAAAATAAATATAGTTCTTTTTTTTCTCAGTGAGCATTTTTAAAATGTCTATTTCTTTCAGGTACCGTAGTCTATTAACCTTAAATCAATGTTTTGCTCATTTTACCATTCCACCTACTTTTCTCCCTCATTTCAGTACTTCTTTAAGCACATATATTAGCATCACTGTCAAAATTGGTTGATCATCATTGGTTGATCCTCATTCTGAAATACATTAAAAACTAAGACTTTCTTTTATTTGAATAGTTCATAATTTTAGAATGCTAAAAACTGCACTCTCTCCTCTGAGAATCTATTAATAAGACAGATTTTATATATCATTTAGTGTCCATATACTAGCTGTCATGTATTACAATTCAAGCATAGTTTCTTTATTAAAAATAATTGTAATAAATTGTATCTTGGGTCTTCCATTTGATTTGTATTATAGATTTTATGATGCCATCCTTATCAAATTACAACTTAGCAAATCTCTAGAAAGTGATATAGCATAAATAAACCTTGACTTGAAATATTAATTAGGTGATAAAAGCACTATATAAATTCACTGGTAATGTGTAAACTGCTAGTTCTAAATTAATGACCTGTAATTAGAGGAAAATATAAAACACATGCTTATGCCTTGAATAAAAAAGCAAAAAGATGGAAGAACCAAGTAATTTGCCTCATCATTATTTCAGCAGTCGGAGTAATCATGACCTAATATAGCCTTTTTCTAGGTAGAAGTCAATACAAAACCACCTCTTCTCCTGGGAAATAGATTCAGATGCTCTAAAAGGGACATGGAATACTGGTCCTGGACAGAAGTTCCCAGTGTTTCACCCGGTCGGTTCTGACACAAAACAGCTACCCACTTTCCATCTGTAACTGTCCCTTCCCCCCCAGATCTAGAGTCCATCCTTTTGCTGTCTCTTTTTAAGTGACATCTGCTTGCTTGTTACACTACTGACTTGACCTTTTCTCTTAAACACTGACAGCAGCAGCAGTTTAAGACTCCAAAAAGAATTTCACTTGACTTAAAAATGAAAAGATGCAAGTATTGTATGCAATCATTCCATTCTCTCCTTAAAATAGCAGGATCCTGCCTTGGAAAAAATATCTGTTTTGTCACTTTGATAGACTACATACTAAGAAAAATTTATACCACATTGAAAGCATCTACTCTGTCTCTTTGAGCAAACAGTGAAACTCCGGCCTTCCTTCCTTTTAACAGCCTGAAAAAAATCTTCCTTCTTTATTCCATTAGTATCTTTACTATAGAGCAAAAATAAATAATACTCAAAAGAGAGGGATCTAAACTGCATATACTACCTTCTCAGTGAGAAGTTTCTTGACATGAGACATTTACCAATGTAATACAGAATATTTGATAATTTGATTTCATCATAAATATTAAGATATGCTCTAGATGAAAGATTGAGTTTCCTCTTGTTGCTTGCCGTAGCAGATGAATACAGTTTAAAACATTAAATTCTAAAGTTTCCCTCTGGAAAAAATTCTCCATTCAAAGGAAAAATTGTACTTCAAAAGAGTTGGGACTCATACTTTTATTTGAGTGTCAGTGGACACTAGAACTCCTAGACTATTTCCGGTGGCTATCAGAAAGTGTGATTGCATTTAAATTAGGGAGTGGGGGAAATGCATGGTGAAAAACACTATTATATATCCAAAAATTCCAACAATTCTATCTCAAAACCAAATTATCTGAGCACTCTTCTCTCAGTTATTCCAATTCAAATTGTAAGGACTTTCCCACTTCCTTGTCAGAATGAATGACCTATATGTTCTTTTAATTAAATATTTTTATTTTAGGAGCATGCATTTCCCTAATAATAAATAAAGATGAACATTTTTGGTATTCTGTTGACGATCTGTATGGCTTCCCTGGAGAACTGCCTACTTAGTTCTTCTGTCCATTTTTTAAATTGTTATTTGTTTTCTTTTTAATGAATTATATGAGTTCTTCATAGCTATTGGTTACTAGCTCCTTGTTGAGTGTAAGTTGTTCAAATGTATTCTCTGATTTGGCATCTTTTTAAAAAATGATAGTTTCTTATACTGTGTGGAAACTGTTTAGTTTGATGTAGTTTATTTGTTTATATTTGTCTTTGTTTCCTTTGTTGTAATTATCGTTTCCAATGATATCCCTGACGCCAATTCTTCAGACTATTTTGTCCCTGATTTCTTCTATGTATGTATGTTTCTTCTACTATATAATGTTTTGGTTCAAAACAAGAAATTGAATTAATCTTTGTTTTGATGTGAGATAGTGAATTGTTTAATTTCATTCTCTTCTGTATGGTTTTCCAATGTCTGTATGCAATTGCCTCCTTAGTCAAAAATTAACTTTTGAATAAGGGTGAATTTATTTCTAGGATTTTGATTCCATTGATCTGTGTGTTTTTATATTTGTATAACATTGTTTTTAATTGCCATAGCTTTGTAGTACAGTTTGAAGTCTTTAGAATACTACCTCCAATCTTCTTTGTTATTTGTTATTTGAATTGCTTTTGGCAATTCAGGTTCTTTTGTGGCTCCATACAAATTTCATTAACATGTTTTCTATTTTCTTGAATGAAATTTTGATAGATAATGCATTGAATCTATATATTGTTTTGAGTAAGATGGCCATTTACACAATGCATTTTTTTTTTAATCCAGGAGCAAGTGATAATTTTCTACTTTTTGCATTTGTTTATATTTCTTTTTTAAAAATCTTACAGTTTTCATTGTATCTTTCTTTCATTTCCTTCATTAATTTATTCCTATGTACCGGTTTGTTATATTGGACTTTTATTATGTTGATTATTTTCTTCTGTTTCACTAAATATTTTTTGAATCATAAATGGAAGTTGATTCTTGTCAAATTTTTGCTCTGCTTCTATTGATATAACCACATAGTTTTTATCTCACCTTTTATGGATAAATACATTAAATGATTTGCAGGCATTGAATTATCCTTGCATTCCTGGAATAAATCTAGTTTGGTCATGATGTTTGATCCTTCCATCATATTATTAAATTTTATTACTAAGATTTGTTGAGGATTTTTGCATCTGTGCTTATCAGGGATATTGGTCTGTAGGTTTCTTTCATTAGTGATATCTTTGTCATCTCTTGGTATTATTGCACATATTAATACACATATTTAAGAAAAAATGAAACTTTCAAAACATCACCACAAACAAAATTGAAAGACAAGAGACTAAGAACAATTCAAAAAATGTGAGAGTCTTTGTTTCAACTATACATAATATTTCCTAAAATTAATTAATTAATTAATTAATTTATATATAAATTTCACAACATTGTAATCACAGGGGTTTACTCCCCACCCTCTCTTCCATCCCCCCCCTTTCCCTTCTGCTCAAAGTTGTGCACTTCAGTTTGGTGTTTAGCTTGTTTTGACTTTTCCTCAAGTCTTTAGTTTTTCACTATATCCCATATATTAGTGAAACCATTTGGTGTCTGTCTTTTTCTTTATGACTTGTTTCTGCTAATATGCTTTCTTCTAAGTACATCCATGTTGTTATAAAATCGTCGAATTTGTCATTTTTAATTGATGGGTAATATTCCATTGTGTATATATACCACGTCTTTTTCATCCAGTCATCTGTTTGGGGGCATTTAGGTTGCTTCCATGACCTTGTGATTATAAATTGTGCTGCAGCAAACATCCAATCACAGGTGTCCCTTTGTTCCCATATTGAGGTCTCTTTTGAGTAGATCCCCAAGAGAGCAATTGCTGGGTCAAATGGTAGTTCCATTTTCATTAACTTGAGGGTCCTCCACACAGCTTTTCATAGTGGTTGGACTAGTTTACATTCCCACCAGCAGTGTAGTAGTGTTCCTTTCTTTCCACATCCTCACCAGCAATTCTTGTTGCCCATTCTTTGGATGTGGGCCATTCTTACTGGTGTAAGGTGGTATCTCATTGTGGTTTTGATTTGCATTTCCTTTATTACTAGCGATATTGAGCAATTTTTCATGTGCCTGTTGGCCCTTTGTATTTCTTCTTTGGAGAAGTATCTTTTTAGTTCTTCTCCCCATTTTTTGATTGGGCTTTTTGTTTAGCTTTTGTTTAGTTGTGGGAGTTCCTTGTGGATCTTTGGTATTAAACCCTTGTCACTCTTGTGGAAGGCAAAAATTTTTTCTCATTCGGTTGGGCATCTTTTAGTTTTTTCTGTTGTCTCTTTTGCTGTACAGAATCCTTTTAGTTTGATGTAGTCCCATCTGTTTATGTTTTCCTTCATTTTTTTTGCCTTCTGTAGATGGTTCTAGAAAGGAATTTCTGAACTGTAATTCATGGAGAGTTTTGCCCGTTTTCCTCTATGTATGCTATGGTTTCAGGTCTGACCTCTAAGTCTCTTATCCATTTTGAATTGATTTTTGTACATGGAGTAAGGGAGTTTTCTTGGTCCATTTTTTTACATGTCTTAGTCCAATTTTCCCAGCATCGTTTATTGAAGAGGCTATTCTTGTTCCACGGTAAGTTTTTCACTTCTTTGTCGAAGATTAGCTGAAAAAATTTCACGAATTTACATGTCAACCTTGCGCAGGGGCCATGCTAATCTTCTCTGTATCATTCCAATTTTAGTATATGTGCTGCCAAAGCGATCACTGTGAGAAAGTCTTAACATTATAATACATAAAAATCTATTGACATTAAATAAAATACAAAATAAATAGAAGTTAAACAAAAGATAAACACTTTTATATTAAAGTGGCAGTGTACATGAACAATTAATTTTAAAAAGATAAACTCTCAAGATGTTAAAAAGAAATTGATTACAATGATAATCAAAGGTTAAACACTGAGATAATATCAACAATATACTTTTCTCACTTGTTGAAGTGGAAAATATTTTCCATTGATAGCATAAAACATTGACAAGTGTTGATTTTGTAACCGGCTATTTTGCTGAACTGGTTTATTGTTTCAAGAAGTTTTTTTGTGGATTTTTTGGGGTTCTCTACATAGAGAATCATGTCATCTGCATATAAAGAGAACTTCAGTTCTTCTTTCCCTATTTGTACTCCTTTTATGTCTTTCTCTTGTCTTATTGCCCTTGCTAGAACTTCCAGTACAATGTTGAAAATTAGTGGAGAGAGTAGGCTTCCTTGCCTGGTTCCAGATCTTAGTTGGAATGATTTTAGTTTTTCTCCGTTTAAATGATGTTTGCTGTAGGTTTGTCATAGATGGCTTTTATTATGTTGAGATATGTTCCTTTTATCCCCAATTTTTCAAGAACTTTTATCATAAATGGGTGTTGAACTTTATCAAATGCTTTCTGTGCATCTATTGATGTGACCATATGGTTTTTGGTTTTCTCCTTACTGATGTGCTAGATTATATTAATTGATTTTTGAATGTTGAACCATCCCTGTGCCCCTGGGATAAATCCCACTTGGTCATGGTGAATAATGCTTTTTATACATCATTGGATTCGGTTTGCCAAGATTTTGTTTAAAATTTTTGCGTCCATGTTCATTAGGGAAATTGGTCTATAGTTTTCTTTCTTTGTGCTGTCTTTATTTGCTTTTGGTATGAGAGTGATGTTTGCTTCATACAATGTGTTTGGCAGTTTTCCTTCTTTCTCAATTTTTTGGAAAAGTTTTAGTAGTTCTGGCATTATTACCTCTTTGAATGTCTGGTAGAATTAATTTGTGAAACCATCTGGTCCTGGGCTTTTGTTTTTAGGTAGAGTTTTGATGACTGCTTCAATCTCGCCAATAGTGATTGGTTTGTTTAAGTTCTCTACTTGTTCTCTGTTTAGTTTTGGGTGATTATATCTTTCCAGGAATTTGTCCATCTCATCCAGGTTGTTGTATTTGTTTGCATATAGGTGTTCATAGTAATCTCTGATTATCCTTTGGGTTTCTGATGTGTCTGTTGTAATTTCTTCTCTTTCATTTGTAATCCTACTTATTTGAGTGTTCTCTCTTCTTTGTGAGGTTTGCAAAAGTTTATCAATTTTATTTATTTTCTCAAAGAACCAGCTTTTGGTTTTGCTGATTTTCTCAATATTCTTTTTGCTATCTAGATTATTTATTTCTGCTTTTATTTTTATTATTTCTTGTCTTCTGGTGGGTTTTGGGTTTTTTTGTTGTTCTTTTTCTAGTTCATCAAGTTGGGAGATTAGGTTATTTCTTTTGTTGTTTTCTTGTTTTTTAATATGAGCCTGTGTTGCTCTGAACCTTCCTCTTAAAAATGCTTTTGCTGAGTCCCAGACATTTTGGAATGTTGTGTCTTCTTTGTCATTTGTTTCAAAGTAGGTTTTAATTTCTTCCTTAATTTCCTCAGTTACCCAGTCTTCATTTAGTAGCATGCTGTTCAGTCTCCATGTGTTGGACTTTCTTCTTGCTTTCTTTTCATTGTTGATTTCTAGTTTAATACCTTTATGATTGGAGAAAAGAGTTGGTACTATTTTAATCTTTGTATACCTGTTAATGTTTGCCTTATGTCCTAATATATGGTCGATTTTTGAGAATGATCCATATGCATTTGAGAAGAAGGTGTAGTCTTTTCCTTGTGGGTGTAGTGTCCTGTAGATATCTATTAGGTCCATACAGTCTAGATTTTCATTTAGGGTTTTTGTGTCTTTGTTTAGTTTTTGTCTTGTTGATCTGTCCTTTGGTGAGTGGTGTGTTAAAATCACCTACCACATGTGTTCTCACCGTTGTCTGTTTTCAGTGCTGTTAGTAGTTGTTTGATGAATTTTGGTGCTCCCTCATTTGGTGAGTATATGTTAATAATTGTTACATCTTTGTTATGTATCAAC
The DNA here is from genome assembly GCA_004024945.1 of Uropsilus gracilis. Taxonomy (NCBI): domain Eukaryota; kingdom Metazoa; phylum Chordata; class Mammalia; order Eulipotyphla; family Talpidae; genus Uropsilus; species Uropsilus gracilis. Next base: position 31,447 of record PVHY01015980.1, read on the forward strand.
ACTTTTACCAATATATAGTATCCTTCTTTATCCCTTGTCACCTTTTTTAACTTAAAGTCTACTTTATCTGCTATTAATATGGCTACTCCTGTTTTCTTTTGGGGGCTGTTGGCTTGTAGAACTTTTTTCCCAACCCTTTATTATTGATTTCTAGCTGTATTATGTGGTCATTTTTATAGTCTATTTTTATTTCCTAAAAACTAATTTAAATGTATGTTGATTTAAGATTCTGGTTCTCCTAAAGCAGATACCTTCCATGGTAACTATACAAAGGTTTTTGGGGTTTCCTTTTAGAATCTTTGTTGTCATGTATGCTAATTCAGAATGTCAATGGAGAATGAAGAATAGATATTACTTTTCAATAAATCAACAAAACCAGAGGCATTGCTAAGTATTATAGACACTTTCTAGAGAAATAGCATTTTGAGATCCTTGTCCAGTTGAACTTTTATCAGAAAAATGATTTCAACAATTTTAAAAACATTAACATCACAATTTCCAAAAAGGTCACCAATATGACATCAACACATGCATAATATGTGACTGTCCAAAAATGAGATATCTAAGACACCTGCATTTTTCACACACTTGTGTACTGAAGAAAAATAACATAATTCTCAAGTCCTTCATTACGCATTCAAATTATCAGAAAAAATGTCAGCGATTCTGGAGTATATGACATCATTTAAAAAAACTGATTCTGTTCTCATTCTGCTCCAAGTTATAATTTAGTTCCACCAATTGCAGGGCAATTTGATGCACTAACGTCACTCTTTCTGTAAATGAAAAACATTATTTGGCGTTATGAAAAGTGATCTTCCTGAATGGACCAAAGCATTATGGACTAAAGAAAATCTTAGTCTTGGTAAAATTTCAAACTTTAAAAGTGAGACCTCTTCAAAACACACTTTTATCTACAGGTTTTTGTTTACTTTTGTTTTCTACTTTTTTTTTGAGTATCTGAAATGTCTTATTGCTCATATCATGAAGCTTTGGAGGAAGAGCACAACAGGTAACCCAACCTGGGTTGAAATGGCTTCAAAAAGCAGGCGAGAGATAGAGTCTGAATATTTGTAGCTGAAAGTAGAAGGATGTGGTATTGGTTGAAAGTTGCTACACACAGGCATGGGCTTGTGGATTTGACCTTGCTTATGTATTTACCAGAACTTGTGGATTTGACCTTGCTTATGTATTTACCAGAATCAGAGTATGGAGTTCTTTCTTTACCATTTTACTTATAATCTGTTTTTTTTTATTGACTAATATAATGGTTTCATTAGTTCCAGAGACTATTGTAGGAATCTTTCTATAAAAGATGTACTTGAACTTTCATTTTCATCACATTCAATGATATAACTAAAACTAATAAATACATCAGTTAAATTATCAATTTTTGCTTTGACTTTCTCAACAATACCTTCAACACAATATAAATTCAAAGACATACACATAATGTAAGTTACATTTTAATTGATTTTTAAAATTGAAGTAACATTGCTTTATAAGACTGTCAGTGGGCAGCAAATGTAAACATAAGTTAGCAAAGTTAATTACTGTATGATAATGTGCTGAAGAATTTGATAACATTTTTGTATAGAATTAAGCTATAAGTTAAATGAGATGTCATAAAAATAATTTAAAGAAGGACATATTCAAAAATTCAGCAAAGAATAAGAAAATTTTTCCCCCAACTCATTCTTTATCTGAACTTTTCCTGTAACTATAACATACATGGACTGAGAACCAAACTCTTTATCAATTTCTAGTGATCAAAACCATCAAACATGGCCAGCTCCAGGCCTGTGGGAGGGACCCCTTCACCGTGCCGCCCTCTCTGCCATCCCTGGGAGCCAACCCCCACAGCCAGGTTTCTCCGGAAACCCGCCCACACTGCGCACACACAGGTTAGCTGCTGGAGGTCACCGCGCGGGCTCCAGGCCTGTGGGAGGGACCCCTTTGCCGTGCCACCCTCTCTGCCATCCCTGGGAGCCAACACCCACAGCCAGGTTTCTCTGGAAACCCCCCCACACTGCAAACCACCCCACACTGCGCACGTACAGGTTAGCCGCTGGAGGTCAGTAGTGCCTGTGCCGCAAGCGGTGCCGGCGCAAATTACTAAACTTAAGTAAAGATCTACCTTCAACCTGGAATACACTCCCATCAACATGCCAAACAACACAAGATCCATGGTTTCTCAATATGTAGAACAGGTTCGAAAGCAAAACACAGTAAGGAGAAAAACTTTAAACATGCAAGCAAGCCCTACAGGAAGTAATCCATCGCCAACAAAGAAAGGACAATCTCCAGAAAACATCAAAGAAATGATTTGCATCTCAGAAAAAGATTCCTCTATTAACATGTTAAATGCACTCCAGCAAT
>PVHY01015981.1:0-34788 GCA_004024945.1 Uropsilus gracilis
GCGGATGTGGAAAATTGATTTTGATAAAATATTCTATGATGACGCCTGGCACATGTTCCCTCAGTGATCAGGAAACACTTATGCATCTTGCTACTGAAAATTAGGCTGATAATGTTGGTCGCCTTATATTTATTTCAGACTTTTAGGACAATCATGTGAGCCACCTTGGTCTTAACCTTATCTCAGGCTTTCAGGACAATCATGAGTTTCTTCCTAGCTCTGTAAAAATAAATTTAGAATCACTAAAGCCTTTTTTGAAGATAAAGTTGTCTTCCACAAACCCACTTTCCAATCTAATTGGCCAGTCAGAACAACTTCAATAAAAAACTTCCCATTCCTGTCCCAGATTCAGTTCACAGGTGAAAGCTGTAGGACCCAGTATACCGCAATGATTGCCACTGGTGGAAAAGTCCAAAGCAAAAACTTACAAATTGCCCAACTAGTTCCCTCCACGGGGAATAGGGAATATCCTCTGCCACAATTTTCCAGAAGTCAAACTCCCCATAGTCGAATTTATAGCAGCTTAGCATAGCGTCACTGACCAACTCTAAGTTAGCTTACATTTTATCTTACACTGAACATTTTTTACTGGTTTTGTAAGATAATTTTGCAGTGATTGCAGCATTTGCTGAAGAACTTCATGAATCACCTTTCAAGATAAGTTACTCAAGGAAAACCAAGGGGCTAGAGCGCAGTCATTATGGGGAAGGAGTCATGTACTTGAGCTTCTGGCAGGGAATATTTTGAAGATAAGTGATTTAGGGAAAAAGTAAAGGGAGATAGCCTCATTTTTTTCAAATAACAGGAAAATATAATATGAATATAAGCTAATTTATTTATTCTATGCTCTAAATTATCCAAACCATTAGTTGGGGGAAGATAATTGTAAACTTTCTTTTTCTTACTCATTTCTGACTGGTTTGTGTTTTTATCTTGTTTTCTTTTTTGGGAGGGAGGGGACTAAAAAGTACAGGTGGAAAACAAAGAGAAAATTTTGAAGTTGACATTTGGAAGTAGGAATTATGAGATCAAGTTAGGAAAGGACATAAAAGCAAAGTAAAATTTGAGTATTATCATAAATGAATTTGCTCAGCCAGTTTACTTGTGATAAAAAAATATATGGAAGGAAGTTTTTAACATAACCATATTTATCTAAAATTATTACAATCTCTAGAGTAAGAATTCTGTGAAAAATGATTTCACATTGAACACATTTATATACAATTATATTTTGGAATCCCAATATTCAATTTCAATATCATATTCAATTTAATCTAAGAAATTTGAGAATCCTTGATTTCAGTTATGGAATATAGTATGCTACTTTTGTGTTTTATTGGGATTATTCTCTCTTTGAACTTGATTTCATTCTATTCTTGTCTCTTAGAGTGTTACCAAGTGAAGGGGTGACCCCTTTATATTTAGTCAATGAGGGTTCTTCTGCCTACCCACAAGCTGTTGCCCATAGATCAAACTTTCTTGCAAAGGGTAAACAATGGGGTTTATTTACAAATAGGAAAAGGCAAACTAAAAAGAGTCTCACTAGTGACCCAAACAGAAAAGAACCCTGTTTCTGCTCCTCAGAGAGCTGCATGGGTTTTGCTTCAGTCTAGTCTAGGGCAGTTCAGTCAACTTGCTAGTTCTTGTTCTTGTCTTCTTGCCCTGAGTCACTCTAGCCAGTATGGAGTGAATTCTGCAACCAACAGGAGGTTCAATTCCAGGTCTGTCTCTCTCTCTCTCTCTCTCTCTCTCTCTCTCACTCTCTCTCTCTCTCACTCTTGTTCTCCTCTCCAGGTTGTCAGGGCAGCTCAGCACTCTGTCATGAACACCTATTCCCCACCTTCATCCAGCTCCTGATCTTCGGAAACTGGAACCCTGGGAGCCCCAAAAGATTCAACAGCTCCTTTTTTTTCCTGAAGCAAAACTGTGAACACCTGATGACAGACACCAGATGCCAGATCAGCTATCCTCTCAAATCTAGTGTGATCTCAAAGTTCAAAAGTCTATTCCAATTACCTTCCTACAAAGCTCAAATAGAGCTCCCCTAAAGTTCTATCTGATCTCATAATTCTTCCTCTCCCTTGAAAAACCTCTAATTTCCAATCCAATCCAATCCAGTCAATCTCCTCCTTTGTCCTTGCACCTTTCTCTTTTATCCCCTTTTTCCTAACCCCCTCCCTCTATGCCTCCTATCATGAATCCTGATGATGTGATTATCAGCCACACTCTAGCTTTGTCTCCATCTATGATTCCCCTCCTGGGTCTTGGAACAATACTACAGGGAGTTAGGCTCCAAAGCAAAAGATCATTAGCTATACCTTGGCCTGGTCAAGGTTATGATTCCCCACTTGGACCTTGGAACAATAGACACAGGAGTTAAGTTAGCATTGTATTGACCAAGCCCTACTTAAGATTTACAATATCAAAGTTAAAGAAGGGAGTAACCTTCTATCGTCCAACTTCAGGTCATTCTTAACCTCTGTATCTTCCAGACACATGTAATGGCCATGCCTAAGCTTTACCAACAAATAACACTGCCCATATTGGGGTCCCAAGTTCATATACAACCAAGAAATACACAGGAAAGAGAAAAAATACTATTTCTAATAGTAAAATTACTTATGCCTTCATGAACCAATACCCAACTCAACAGAGTTGGCCCAAAGTGGAGCCATTGAGGCCCAAAAGTTTACCACAAATCTTAGTTACTTTCTAGAAGGGTACAACAAGAAAGGGTATAAATATATAACTTGGACAGAAGGACATACTGTGTCAAGATAAAAAGCTTGTTTAATGTCCCCATATATCTTTCACCCACATGTCACTTCCAAGTGTCTTTATATGTCTTTCCTACATTTGTCTCTTTCTAAGTGCCCTTCCTAGTGGTATCATGGGGCAAGATCGGCTACAAAAGCAAGGTATCACAAGCTATCATTTGCTCAGTTATATACCAAGTTCGGATGCTTGATTCCACCCTAGTTCCCAGAAATTTCCTTACTCAGGAAGTCTGTTTCATGGCATGCTAGGACTTGTAATCCAAGATGGCTTCATGTAATTGAGGGTGGGGAAAATGTGCCACCTTTCACAGAGGTGTGTCTGTAATATTGCTACTTTTTGCAGCAATGATATTATGTATTTCATAGTTTTCAGTGCTCTTGGAAGATTATTCTCATTTTCCGCTGTCAGAAACAGATACAACAATCCAAAAATACCTTCACTCATGCTGGATTCCATGAAAACTTAATACCTAATCTAAATGTAGTGTCAGTATCTCCCTAGTGGAATTCTAAGCCATTCAAACTGGAGTCTTTGATAAATTCTAGTTAAATAATCTGCATGGCAAGACTAACCTGCTTTCCCCAGAGGGAAGGTGTCCTACTCTGAAATACTCTTTATTTTCCTTTCCTAATAGTCTTTCTGACTATCAAAAACTTTCCATTTTGTCCAACTCCTCGCAGTCTTTCCACATGCTGATGAATATGCTCAAATATGACTTGTTGGTAAAACCTGTTAGATTCCTAAAGTTATTGGAATCAATAATGATTTTTAATATTGTTAATGTGAAGCCCCGAATATTTAAATATTAATTATTTTTGTTTTATTTTCTCCAATGTCTAACATTGTTCATTTATTAATGTAAAAATTGCTTCAGGTGTTCAGTCTGGCTGAGTCTGTCTTTCTCTAAATCCGTTTCTCTCTATTGTTCTCCATAAGAACACATGTGTTTGGGGGGAGGGAGGAGGAAAAAGGGAGGATTCCTTCTTCTCTTCTTTAAACAGTGACTTCCTGTTTTTCACATGAGTTCAAAATCCTTTTGTTGATTAGCAGAAATATGCATATATTGCACCTTCTGGAAAAACCACTAAGGTTGGGCATCACTACTTTCTTTCTTTCTTCCTTTCTTCCTTTCTTCCTTTCTTCCTTCCTTCCTTCCTTCCTTTCTTTAATAACTTTTATTCTTATTATTTTCTTACACTCTCAGTCATATATGTATAATTATTACATATGGCTCTCCCTCCTCCCCCTTCCCCATCTTCCCCACTTCTGGTCACTCTCTTTGCAAGTTGCTGGTTGATGAAGTTGTTGGTCAATGTTAGATGCATTGTTCTCTTCCTTTTCTGGTACAATGTCCCTTTCCTGGGTGAGAATCTGAACTCCTGGTACTTCGCAGTCCATGCAGCTTAAATTTCTGGGATAACTTTGAGATGAGTCCAAGCTTGTCAGGAACCTTTTATAGGGCAGTCATGTGGCATTGTTCTCCTGGCTCCTTTATTGTGGCACTTCCTATGGTGAAGTTGACAGTTTCTTTTTCTCCAGACTCATGTTGCCACTGGGATTCATGCCTCCTCATTCACATTGGCTGCCACCTCCATGCTGGTCTCTGTCTCATAGTACTGAACTATCAGTCCCATAAAACCTTATAGTTCTGACCTCTGCATTGGGATCCTAACTCTCAGCCATTGGCATTGCAGGAGTTTCCTATTGGTGACAGACTCCAGCAAGTGGTTTGTCCAGCTCATCTCTGCTCTTGTGGTTTATAGTTCGTTCTTAGGGCCATCATCCTTTTTCTGTATTTCCTCCCCCAATGGAAAAAGAGGGCATTTCACTCATGTTGATGACATCTCTGGATTGGAGGGTTGGTTCTCTAGCCCCCGGAATATTGTAGGTGAAGCTTTTTGCCAGGTCACCTCTGTGACTGGTTTCAAGACTTGTTTCTTGTGGTCTTGTCACCATGTGCAGTGTGAGTCCTACCCAAGTGATGAATAGGCCCAGAGCCTTTGTTTGTTCTCTTCTTGTGTGTTTGTAGCTGGATTGTTGGTTTTCTCATTCCTAGTGAGATCTGATAGAAGTGGGAGTGGACCAGAAAGGGGACCTCCTTCCTATCCCATCAACCCATGTCCCAACAGTAGTGCCACCCTACTCCTGGACACCTTAGGACCCTCCCACAGTCTGAAATCCTGGTCACCCAACCAGCGGCCTAGACCATGTCAGGGCCATGCTGTGGGAAACTTTCTGGAATACCAGCCTGTCAGAGAGTAATTTAGCCTCTGCTTTTAGTCTAGCTGGGACCAAGGCCAGACCAGAGAGGCGTGGTCCATTCATTCCCCCTTTCCAGTCCACACTGGGTGGAGGCCCTGCCCTGCACAGTTTGTTTCTTTTAATACAAGTCTTGAAGCTTTACTGAAAACCATTTACTCAGTAAAAGATATTCTAGGGGCAAGTTAAGGGGAAGAAATAGAGAACAGAAGTGAAGTTGACTCAAGGTAGGTGCTTATTCTTAGTTGACAAGTACTTGCTTTCTGAGTTGTCTTTGGCTTAGTGTATTGTCCAGTGAAAAAATGAAATTTTTGAGACTGATATTTATTAGCATGGTTCTGATAAAGGCACTTATTGTTGAATAGGATTAATTATTCCAAAATACATTTATCACAAAGAAGGTTTTTTAACGCAAACACAGAACCACTTGGAAGGGTGTGGAAGACTGAGACTGGAGGATGGGGAGATGGTTAGAGAAAGATTGCTTGTCCTAAATTCAATTTTTACTACCATTGTGCAGCTGCAAGTCTATTGAGACAGAATTTAGTCTGGTCATCGACAGGTGGGATCCTCACTAATATATCTACCCAAGTGGTAATTTCAGGGATGGAAGAGGGATTCCAGAGATGGACACAGGAGAAATGCTTCCTGTAATCCAATCTTTTCATCCCCAAGTCAGATTTGCATTGCACAAACTCTAAGAATGAAAATGTACTTAAAAGTGGTATCTCCAATCACTCACAGGAATCTAGATGCCTGTAGTGACAAGCCCACTAGTTCAGTAACTCTGGGTAGGCAAACCTAGAGTGGGACTTGCTATCAACAAGCAGTACAGGTGAAGAGGAAATGGCACTTAGAGAGTTGAGCCCTAATGACAAATACAACCAGACAGAGGGGATGTTATTAGTAAGATTTTGAGTTTGAATCCAAGGTAGGAAAGTTTTAATTTTAAAGCTAAAGAGATACCCCATAAGTGCTTCCTCTGGATGAAAAATCAGTCACAAAGACAAACTTGTCAAGACACATGAAAAAAACACAAAATGAAAATTGTCCTCTAGCTTTGTTTCCTTTTATGAGCACTTGAGCAGTTTAGCTATACTTCCTCTCTCTTGTGTGACATTACAGTCAAACACGAAAGGATTGAACCGGTTTACTTCTTCAGAGAATCTTGTGTGGGAATGGTATTGTTGGCTGGTGGTCTTGTGCCAGTCTAAGTTACTCCATGACCAACTTACCTTTTCACAGAAGACTTCTCAAGGTGGCAGCCATCCTAATGATTTTTAAATATTTGACCTTTGCCCATCAAATTTGCACTTTGGCTTCCAAGATTCTCTTGACAATAGCTTTTCTTGTGTGAGAATAATCCCCACTTGATGTTTATATACCAACCATAGAATTGCAATCTCTCCAGCCAGGGGTGCCAGTTCATCAGCAAGCTTAATGGGCCTATGCCTGCAACCTAATAGATGCAATATCCTTATCACAAATAGCACAGATGACAGAAGACTCAGAAAACAAAGACCTTGTTGGGAAGAAAAAGATATAAATATAAGAAGCCTGAGTGTCATTATATCAAGAACTAATTCCTCAAGATTTTTGCTTTCAGTCTGCATTTAGGTAGACTATTGAAGCCTCTCAACACTGCTTCTACCAGGCACAGAGAGAGATCCTGGAGAGAGAGATCCTGGTAAGAATTTTCCCTCTTTTGATAATTGTCAAATATCTCAGACTTTTTTCCACTACAATCTTCCTAGGAACACACTTTGAATAACGAATCTACTGCCTGGTCTCCAGAAATAAAGGAGAAATTTGAAAGAATTTCACTCTCAACTTATTTGATTCTTATGATTGACCTAACAATAATTTGACACAGATTAATGAGTAAGTAAAAGACAAATTTACTGACATATATGTGGAGGGCCATAGGACATATATTCTGTGATCTGTTTAGTACTAGGAGGCTATATATATATTTTTAGAATAGATACTATTAATATATGTTTATAGTATGTACAAGATGATGGTGGGATAATTATGGAGACTAAAATTCCATAAGGAAAATAATTAATTAATTAGTTAATTAATTAATTAAAAATGTAAAGTGATTAATTTGAAATGAAAAAATAACACAAAAGCAAGTTGTAGTTTTAAAAAGAATTCATGAGATTTATTTATATATACAAACAGATATGGAAATTAGTCTAAGGTGATCGGATTCTATCACCTCCAGGTACAGGAAGATATTTCTGTTTTTAGAGAAATGCATGACTGAGCAAAGCTTCATCCTTCGTTCTATAGCTCTCAACTGCCTTTGATTCAATATAATCAGTGTGCCACTTTGCACACTCTGGGAAAAACTGGCTTTGTTTCTGAGTGTCTGCTTGAATTGAATTGTCCTTACTCTTCTAGTATTTGTTTTATTTTTCTATATACATGAAATTCGTAGTTATTGGGTGACAAATCTGTTCATAAATCAGTATTTTTGTAATGAGTGACTAGCATGACAGGCTAGTCTCTTTCATTCTTATCTAGTGGCCTATGAATTGGTTGTATTGATAAGCTATACTGAATAATTTAATTTCATACAAATCAACTGTGGTTGAATGAACCTTTACTAATAAAGTAACTATTAAATTTCATAGACTGTTAATATATTTGCTTAGCTTATAAACCTCCTAAAACAAATTTGACCTAATTGTTTAAATATTACTGGCAAAGCCTGAAGTAGTTCTTTATAGAACTGGTTTAGCTCATTCCTGAAGAAGCATTATAATGGAGAATAGTCATCTCTGTAGACATACTTCCTAGTCTCAAATGTGGGCTCAGTTACTTTCTACATGCTTGCTGGGAAAGTATTCTTTTAGCATTGACTTGTTTATCTGTAAAGAGGGAGCTATCATATTACCTAATTTATAGGATTATCATGGGAATCAAATTTATTTAAATGATAGTTATAATCACAGTAATTATTCACTAGATACTTAATATATTGCTAATTGCTTCACTAAGTTAAAAATCTTTCATAGTAATTTTAGTACATACACTGTTACCGTAACCATCTTAGAGAAGGTAATTCATTTATGCATGTAAACATTTGAACATAATACCACCAGAGTGAGCCATCTTGTAAATGTCATGCTGTCATACTAGACCTTGTCATAAGGCATTTTGTGAACACTTATTTTTCCCTGAATATCTTTGGGCTCAGGGATATTATTGGGTTATTGTATGGTCAAACATATTTTAGGTATCCTGATATTATAGTGGTGACTATTTAATATAAGCAATAGATGGCATAAAGGTATAGGTTCCTCTAGTTTGAATGTTAAAACACTGTTGTTGGGTCTTTATGTGCTTTTTTATCTGTCCTTAAAATATCACTATGAAGATTTGTTTGAGTTAAAAATTCATTGTTATTTTTATTTTATTTCTTTAATTTTTTTTAGAGACTAGGTCTCGCTATGTTGACTGAGGTAGTCTTGAACCCGCAGACACAAGTGATCTCTAGTCTCAGCCTCCCAGGTAGCTGGGATTACAGGCACGTTCCATCATGCTTGGCTAAAAATTTATTTTTTAGGATTATTATTAAATGTAGTCCATCTGAGATAATTTTCTATGGAAGTACATAGAGATCTACCTCACTTTTTTCTTTTAAATAATATGTATGCATTCTGTTACATGGTTGAATGATAATTTATAAAATGATGGCTTGTTTCAGTCATTTCCCAATCTTTCCTATCATAATCAATGCTGTAGTGAACACCCTGTCTGTATATTTTTTAAATGTATTTGTGGTTGATTATATTTGAAGATAAACATCTAAATGTGGAATGGAAAAAATATGCATTGTAAATTTTCATAAAGAATGCCAGGTGCTTGCTGAAAAACCTTGCATAAACATATTTTCACAGAGAACACTAATTTTCCAGTGAATATTCTCATCATTATGAATCATCAAACATTACTTGATAAGTAAAAATTGTTATTATAGATTTAATTTGTATTTATTAATTATGATATTTGCAAATATTTTATGATTTCAGATTACTTTTTCTAATAAAAAGCTTTTTCATATGCCACACAACTTTCTACTGGCTTATTGACCTTTTTATTAATTAACTTTTTTCTTACCACTGAAGTTCCCATAGTTCTACCACTGTATCATATGTGTACCATCACTGTATTTCCTTACGTTCATCATTTCCTTGTTTTATTTCTCCCTCTACCACCTTTGATGTATGTTTCAGTTCTGTGATCACCTTGCTAGTTTTGACTTTTTCTTGATTTTTGTTTGGTTTTTCTTTGAGGACTCATCCAAAAACGAAGAAAATGAAGGAAAAGATAAACAGCTGGGGAATCTATTAAACTAAGTCTTCTGTACAGCAAAGGAGAGAATAATAAAACTTTTTTTTTTTTAAAGAGAACTCCAACTGAATGGGAGAAAATATTTGCACCCATAAAGCTGATAAAAGACTGAAAACAAAGATCACTGACTTTAAAAAAGCTAATTATATGCTTAAAGAAATTAATCTTTTGTCATAAGAAGTTCAGATATCTTATGAGGTTAACAATTGTTTTTCACTTAAAAAAATATTTTATAAACCTAACAATATGGATGAGTCATTTGAAGGAAAGAATGATCATTTAAATAATAGTACCAACAAAGCATAAATGAAATTATTACTAAATAATCTAAATACTTTAGTGTGTTGAGCTGGAAAATTATTGGTCTTCTTTCCCAAATCATGCTACTGATTATCGTTTTGAACGCTTGCGAAAAAAGATTTGCATTGTCATTTTATATCTATCAATTTATATTTTTGATTAGGTAATATCTCAACAAATTATTTAAAAGTTCAAAATCTTTTGTGAAATTTTTCACATATTACTCTGGTTATGGTAACATTTTCAGAAGATGTTGGTAGTTTCAAATTTCACATAATTACCTCAAATTAGCATTATTTATTGGTGGTCATTATAAACAATATCAAAGATATTATGCTAGGTTTGAATGTATTATATTGATAGGAACTCTAGAAAAGTTAAGTGTCCATACAATGACCGCAATTTTGGATTTTCAAAGCAAGTTGACGAAAGCCTTAAACATATAGCATAAAAATGTGACATTATTATTCCAACTAGGAGATTTTCTTTCCAATCAATTAGGATTTATTCAATGTGACTTGAAAACAAAGTGGGAAATGTTATTTAATAATAGGAATCAAATAGAGCAAAAAAACATGTTAAGCATTAAAATGCTGTGCTGACATCCACATGCCCCAGTTAACTCCCCAACAGAATATGATCTACCTAAGCTTTCCTCAACTTCATGTGAAGGGAAAATTAGTGCAACATACAAATATTACAAAAGTACAATGTGTTAATTATAACATGGGTTATTTTTCTGTTACAGGTAGTAATACCAGGTCAAAATGGGGCAAAAGCCATCAATCAACAAGCTACGGGAGAAAAGTGGCATTTTTTAAATGCTCAGCTTCTTACCTTCTTACCAGATTCAATCACCCGTGTGTAGCAGTTGTCAGTCAAATACAATTTAAGCAACAGGGTTTTATTTACAAGGAAAATTAACCAGAAAAATGAAAAGTTCTTAATGCCACAAGTGGCCAGTTATTTCACCCCAAGTACGGTTTAGTCCAAAAGTCTCAAACACATGTCCAAGATGATACCTCTTTTCTGAGGCAAAGCCCTATCCTTCTCCAGTGTCTTCCCTTTGCTTCTTCTCTCTACAGTGTTCTGCACTCTGGCTTCTCTAAGTCTCTTAAACTTCCCAACAGATGCTGATACGAAGTCAGCTTTCCAAATATGCCGCCTGTTGCAGCTCAACACATTTACTTTTTCAGGCCCGCCTTTGGGGGTGTCTGGCCAAATTCACCAGGCCTACCCTCAGCAGCCCCTGGTCACCCCTAGCCTGCCATTCTGGCATCTGACTCCACACTGGCTACTTTCCTATCAGCCACTTTCCCACCATGGCTCCTTGCCTTCACCAGCTCATTCTTCAGGGGGCTTCCCCCCAGCCAGGCCACATGGGCCTTCTCTATTGGCTCTCCATTCTCCTCACCCTCCTCTCTCCTACCTCCTCTTTTTATCTACCCTTTTCCCACTTCCCATATTCTCTCATGGGCTTTTTTCTCAGATTCTGCCCACCAGGGCAGTATGAATTTTCAACTGCATCACTACCCCTGTATCAGTAAGACCAAGTATTATGAAAATGTAATGTATTAGCTATAGCATGGCTTTTTTTTCTGTTACAGGTAGGACCAAAAATGTGGTTGTTATTCTCAGTGTTAAGTTTATTATCTGCACTTGAAACTACACATGCTGACTTTGGAGAACAACATGCTGAAAACCCTGAACGGACTATGAATATTGTAAGTTATGGGGCTGGGTGGAGAGCAACACAGAAATATTACCACACAATTTCAAATCACAGGAGACATGAACTTTTACAGAAACTAAAAATATTTAGTAATATCTAATTACTAGATGAATTTTAACAAGTCAACTAAAGCTTCAAGTTTTGACTTTTCCCTCATCAGACTCAAATAATTTCCTACTGGGGATACACAAGTGAAGAATATGATGTTGTGACTGAGGATGGTTATATACTTGGGGTCTACAGAATTCCTTATGGGAAGAACAATTCACAGAACACAGGTATAACCTTCATTTCTTTTATTTTCTTCTCTTTTCCTCTCATCCTTCTCCCTTTCCTTTCTTCCTCTATTCCATGTTCTTTTCCTCCACTTTTCCCTACTTTTATTTCTACCCAAGGACTTAGTAAGTCTTGCTTAGTCTGGAAATAGAGCAGTAAAGAAGCCATATCTCAGTCTTTAAGGACATAATCAATGAGTCATTTTGAAAGATAAATAAGCAAATGATAACAGTATTATAAATAAAATGCCAGAACTGCATTAAATAAGATATTAAACTAGAAGTTCCAACACAGTCACCTAATTCAGTCAGACAAAGTCAAGGCTAACTTGTTCTCAGAGATAATAATTGAGATGAGTGACAGAGGATCAGAAACAATTAGTCACAATATGTATACAGAAGAGGGAATGGGGAGGTGATTCCAGGCTCATTTCCTAAAGAAATAAGTCATTTTTTCCCTAGCAATATGTAAACTCATTTTTTCTCATATAAAAAAAGGTGAAGTATACAAAGAGTCTAAAATTAAATGCTACCTACCACTTTACAATTTAGAGCCCACCCATACAACAGTGTGCTGAATTTACTTGGTACACATTTTTCTATAATTTTTGGGACTAGTTTTTTCTAGCTTTTGGGACTATTTTCTATAGTTTTGGGGACTAATTAGTGTGTGATAAACTGGATATTTTATATTTTCAATTTAATGCATCTGTCATCATCTGAGAAACCGTCACCATAATTATAATAAACTATGCAAAAATATTCAATATAATCAAGAACCTGCATTTGAATCTAACCATAAAATGTCTGTATGTCTATCTTTGTGTTATCATAGAATAACAAATGAGTTGATAAGACACTTAAGCAATTTTATTTTTTCAGGCCAGAGACCTGTTGTGCTTCTGCAGCATGGTTTCCTTTCACAGGCCTCAACTTGGATATCCAACTTGCCCAACAACAGTCTGGGCTTCATCCTAGCAGATGCAGGTTTTGATGTGTGGATGGGGAACAGCCGGGGCAACACTTGGTCTAGAAGACATGTGAATCTTTCAACAGATTCACTTGAATACTGGGCTTTCAGGTAAAGATACAAGATGACTAAACTGTTTCTATTGTAATTTATTATACTCCAAATAAGAAGCAAAAAAATATTATTTTTTTTTTTACTCTGACAATTTTCTTGGATTTTTCATAAACTTCATTTTAAAGATGATTTTGTTCTTCAATCTTTCTGGGATCCCAATCCTTTTTATTAGGAGATTCCTTGAATGTTCTTTTGCAATGGAATCAGCAAAATGGTAGAAACAGGAAATTTGCTCTGCTAAGCAGTTTCTGAAAGGATTATTTTATGAATTTAATGGGAAGGATGTTAAAATCCAGTTTGGGTTCAAGAAATAGTGCTTGACTCATTAATCGTGAGGTCAGGGATGGCAGAAGAAGCAGGAGTATAAAATTCAAACACCAAGGATAGACTGTCAAGGGTTCTCTATCACTGCCTCATGTGCCTTATTTCTGGAAGTGACTGATGGAGTGGAGAGCAGAAGAGAATTTGGATCATGATGCTAAAGTGCACAATGACTTTGAGAAAATGTGAGAAAAAGTCCATTTGTCCTGAACACTGAGGCAGAAAGATCCTGACAGGAAGAGCAGAGGTGCCAACATGGGGTAGGTTAGGAGGCTTCATAGGCCCTGGTGTTGGGCTCTGGTGTAGGCCTCAGACGTAATTCTCAGCATTGGAGAAGTCACTGAACATTTTTCAAAAGGGAGTGTCATAATGACCTTTTTTATTTGCCAAATATCAATTTTACTGATTTATGAAGAGTGAAAGAGAGGTATAGTTTATTCAAAATAGTAATGAAGAACTACATTCAGGTTGTTAAATTTGAGACTCATTTTCAGGGATAGAAGTGATCCCCACCTACATGTATTGTCTCGTTTGGATTAAAATGCAGCTGTAATGTGGTACTATAGAAATGATGTAAGCTGTTTATAAGAAACCCTAAAAAACACCTGACACTAATAGTATATAAGCAGCAATGGTTACAAAATTTAGCTTTCAACTCTCAATGGGAGTTATTGTTATACATAAGTTTGGTTTTTAAAGATATAGCAAAGAGATACTTTCATATTAATTTTGTCTTCTTTTTTTTTTGCAGCCTTGATGAAATGGCTAAGTATGACCTTCCAGCCACAATTGATTTCATTTTGGCAAAGACTGGACAAGAGAAGTTGGACTATATTGGTCATTCCCAGGGCTGCACCATTGGTGGGTGAAAGTGCTTGAATAAGGTGGTTTGGCTTGTATAGAGTCCTTTCCAGTGGTTATGCAAATATTTCACTCATCATACTAATTTTTTTCTGTTCAATTTTTACTGTGATTCTTAAAATAGTCCAGTGGTATATGATATGTAGAAATTATTCCTAATGTGTACATGAGGAAACAAATAGGAATAGACAACTTATAAGTGCTAGCACAGTTATTACAAATAGGGAAGTTCAGATAGTTCAAAAAGTGATTTTCAGGCCTCATGCTGAAAGGTTACAAACATGATCTTTGAATTGAATGTACTGTTCATTCAACCACATTTATGGAACATATACTATGTGTCCTGAGAATACAGCAATAAATAAAATAAAAATTCAATCTTTTCACTACATATATTCAAGCAGAAGGCAGAGAAGTTAATGGTGGCAATTTAAGAGTATGTGGAAAAAAAAAGGATAATGCTATGGAGAAAATAAGTCAAGAATGTTAAGTCACATCAGAAAGGTGTACAGCAATTTTAGATAAGGAAACCACCCACCATTCTCTGTCTATAGTCATGGAGAGAGCAGAGAATACACTGTGTGCTTGTCCCAGAACACTGATGTTCCAAGTATAAGGAAATTGAAGACTAGAGCACACCTAGCATGTTCAAGAATTAATGAAATTATTGACTAGGTGGAATAGTAGACTGAGAGATGGAGGGAATGAGTGAGAGCTGTAATATGGGATAAGTGGAAAAGGGAAGGTTGCTCATATTTTTTGAGAATTATAAGGATTTATACTTTCACTCCAAGTGAAAATGGAGGCCACAGAAGAGTTTGGATAGAGCAGTTACATGATGTGCTTTCATATAGACAGGATCAGGCAATATGTGCTTTTATTTTATTCTATTTTATAATTTATTTATATATAAATTTCACATCATTGAAATCCCAGGGATTAACACCCCCCCTTCCCCTCCAATTTCCCCCCTTCCCCTCCAGCACAAAGTTGTGAGCTTCAGTTTGGTGCTTAGCTTGTTTTGTCTTTTCCTCATGGCTTTTGTTTATTTTTTTCACTATATCCCATATATTAGTGAAACTATTTGACTTCTGTCTTTTTCTTTTTGACTTGTTTCTGCTAGTATGATTTCTTCTAAGTACACCCATGTTGTCATAAAGTCGTCTAATTTGTCATTCTTAATTGATGAGTAATATTCCATCATGTATATATACCACATTTTTTTCATCCAGTCATCAGTTTTGGGGCATTTAGGTTGCTTCCATGTCCTTGCAATTATAAATAGTGCTGCAGTAAACATCTGAGCACAGATGTCCATTTGAACCCACATTGAGGTCTCCCAAGAGAGCAATTTCTGGGTCAAATGGTAGTTCCATTTTCATTAATTTGAGGGCCCTCCACACAGCTTTCCATAGAGGTTGGACCAGTTTACATTCCCACCAGCAGTGTAAGAGTGTTCCTTTCTCTCTACATCCTCGCCAGCACTTGTTGTTGCCTGTTCGTTGGATGTGGGTCATTCTTACTGGTGTAAGGTGGTATCTCATTGTGGTTTTGATTTGCATTTCCCTAATTGCTAGTGACCTTGAGCAATTTTTCATGTGCCTGTTCGCCATTTGTATTTCCTCTTTGGAGAAGTGTCTTTTTAGTTCTCCCCATTTTTTGATTGGGCTTTTTATTTTGCTTTTGTTCAGCTGTGTGAGTTCCTTGTGGATCTTCGTTATTAAACCCTTATCACTATTGTGGAGGGAAAAAAAATTTTCCCATTTGGTTGGGCTTCTTTTAGTTTTTTCTGTTGTTTCTTTTGCTGTACAGAAAATTTTTAGTTTGATGTAGCCCCATCTGTTTATGTTTTCCTTCATTTTTTTTTTTTTGGACATATGTAGATGTTTCCAGAAAGGGATTCCTGAACTATAATTCCTGGAGGGTTTTACCCAAGTTTTCCTCTATGTATATTATGGTTTCAGGTCTGACCTCTAAGTCTTTTATCCATTTTGAGTTGATTTATGTACATCATGTGAGGATGTTATCTTGGTCCATTTTTTTGCATGTCTTAGTCCAATTTTCCCAGCACCATTTATTGAAGAGGCTATCTTTGTTCCAAGGTTTTTCACTCCTTTGTCAAAGATTAGTTGACTATATATTTGTGGTTTTATTTCAGGGCACTCAATTCTGTTCCATTGGTCTGTTTGTCTGTTTTTGTACCAGTACCAAGCTGTTTTAATTATTACAGATTTGTAGTATAGTTTGAAGTTTGGAATTGTAATACCTCCATTCTCTTTTTTCTGGTCAGGAGGCTTTTTGATATTCGAGGTCTTTTGTTATTCCATATGAATTTCAGTAACTTTTGTTCTATCTCTTTAAAAAATGTCATTGGAATTTTTATTGGGATTGCATTGAATCTATAGATTGCCTTTGGTAGGCTGGCCATTTTGATGATATTAATCCTTCCAATTCATGAACAGGGAATATCTTTCCATTTCCTTATATCTTCTTCTATCTCTTTTAACAGTGTTCTAAAATTTTCTTTGTATAGTTCTTTCACATTTTTTGTTAGGTTTATTCCCAGGTATTTTATATATATATTTTTTTTTTTTGGTGCAATGGTAAATGGGATGGTTTTTCAAGTTTCTTCTTCTTCTATTTGACATTTTGCATATGGGAAAGCTACCAACTTCTGTGTGTTGATTTTGTATCCAGCTACCTTACTTAACTGGTTTATTATTTCAAGCAATCTTTCTATGGATTTTTTTGGATTATCTATATAGAGAATCATGCTATCAGCATATAATGATAGCTTGAGTTCCTCTTTACCTATTGGTATCCCTTTTGTCTTTCTCTTGCCTTATTGCCCTAGCTAGAACTTCCAGTACAACGTTAAAGAACAGTGGGGAGAGTGGGCATCTTTGCTTGGTTCCAGGTCTCAACTGGAATGATTTTAGTTTTTCCCCATTTAGGATGATGTTTGCCATAGGTTTGTCATGGATGGCTTTTATTATGTTGAGGTAAGTTCCTTTAATCCTTAATTTTGCAAAGGCTTTTATCATAAATGGATGCTGTACTTTGTTGAATGCTTTCTCTGCATCTATTAATATTATCATGTGGTTTTGTTTTTCTCTTTGTTGAAGTGGTATATTATGTTAATTGATTTCTGGATGTTGAACCATCCTTGTGCTCCTGTGATAAATCCCACTTGGTTATGGTGAATAATGTTTTTTTATGCATCATTGGATTCAGTTCTCCAGGATTTTGTTTAAAATTTTGCATCCATGTTCATTAAGGAAATCGGTCTATAGTTTTCTTTCTTGGAGCTGTCTTATTTGGTTTTGGTATGAGTGTGATGTTTGCTTCATAGAATGTGTTTGGCAGTTATGTGATTTTATTCATAGAATCTTTTCAACTGCTGCAGAGGAACAAGAGTTGGAGCAGAAAACCTAGTCAGAAAATTCCTATAATAGTTTATGTAGAAAACATGAGTGACCTAGATAATGGATTTGGGGAAACTGTGAAGATAATGATACAGGGTGACAGATTCTCTACCTCTATATTTTAGGCTTATTTTTGAAGATGGAACCAATAAGATTTACCTGCTTGTTTGATATAGGATGTAAATGAAAGTGGACAGTCAAAGAGGATTACAATATATTTCTGACTTGAGTGCCTGGTTGGTAGAAATCCTATTAAAAATCTGAGCAATGCTATGGGGAAAAAGCAGTGTGGCAATGGAGAGTAGCACTTCCATTTGGGATATGTTAAATGTTAGATGTTACTGGACATTCTAATGAAGAGATCACACTTTTAATTATAGATACAAACCTGGTGTTCAAGGGAAAGTAGTTTGCTAAAAATACAAAAGGTAATTTATCAGTACATAAAACAGAATGCCAAATGAGTAAGCTCAGACAGAAAAAAAGAAGTCCAGTGGTCACTCTTTTTTTCCCCCAATTTTGTTTTTTGAAGAAAGTTGGTTTACATCATTGTACTTGTTTTAGGGATTATATGTTCAAACCTCTACAAATATATTTTTTCACATGCTTACCACCACCCAGCCAGCCATCCTCCACTATGTTTCATAGGGGTCCCTCTTCTATTCCCTCTCCACTACTTGCCCCTTCAGGAGCAATTGAGTTAAAAATTAGGAATAATAGCAAGAGTAGTGTAGAATGGAAGTCAGGAGTGTCTCTGTTGTGGAAGTTAAAAGGAGAAAATGTTTTAAGAAGGAATATGTGGTCATTGTGGAAGCGGCTATTGATCTGTCATGTGATCTTAAGTTTGAAAATTGACCATTTCATTTGGCAGCCTAAAATTTATAGTACTTTTGTTAAAGTAGCTGGATTATGCTATAACATAATCTGGTGAGTTTAAGAGAACATGAGGGAATGCTAAAAAGGAACAAATAGGGTGGAAGAAGGGGATTTGAAGGGATCATTTTAGAGAAATAAGGATATGATTTTATGTTGATCTTCACCCTCAACTGATGATATTATTTCTGATCTAATTTTAAGCAACCAAAGTATCCTCAGAACAGCAGATAAGACTTGTGGTGGGAGCTTTTGAAAGTTGTCTTTCTACTGTTTACATATCCTAAAAAATGTATGTTCCATGCAGAATTTTAGATAGAAGAAAGCTCAGTGTGGAAGAACTTGCTGGCACTTTCTGTCATGGTGTAATAGTTCTTAGGAAAGAAAAGAGAATTAGTACTCAGAATGCTTTTTGGAGAGACTCTTACAGAGTAAAGGGCGAAAACATAAGGACCAGGAAGAGGGGAAAGTTGAGCAATGATGCAGTTCGTAGAAGGCCTCCATCAGCTATGGGTGAAGAGGCTCTGCTGACTCTTAAGGGAGACTACTTGGGTTAGTCACTAAATGTAGCCTGCCCCAGGAAAGAAGCACAATTTCTGGTTATGAATAAATGCAAAAATCGCTGAAGACTTAGCTGTTTGCTGCAGCCAAAGTTGAATAAATGCTTTTAATTAAATGCCTAGGATTGAATAAATGACTTGAATGGAGATGTAGGTAATTAAATAGTTCCAATTGCACATAATCCGCAATTAACCCAAAATGATCTGATGGAATACACAAAATTTTCTATATTACAAAAATTTACTTCTGTAATTTATCAAGTCAAAGAATTTTGGATTGAAATCTACATCAACCTGTAACACACACCCATAGTTTTAAAATTGTACCTATTGATGACCTACAGTTATAAACTACTGTCTTGAGATACAATACTAAAACTTCCTTAAGATTAGCTAGGGTGAACAGAACTATTTGTCTCAATACTGAATAATGTAAATCTACTACTCTTTAGAGTTATTTGAATTTTGAATATTTTGTACCTTTTATCCCTAGTGAATAACTTGCCATTGTCAACACACTCAACAGAAACAATAGTTTCTGGAAGTTATTTCTGCCTTCAAATTTACATCTTCCCATCTTCTTTATAATTGAAGTTACAACTATACGGAGAAAAGGTTTAATATTAAACACCTTTATTTTGTGTGGATCCCTTGACAGCTATTTAGTTTGCTTTTGCAGGATTCTTGCTTACTCTGTGCTGCCTGGAATATGAAGAATTAGGCAACCAGATAAAAAAGCCCTAAATGATAGATGATGTTCCTGGAAAGACTTTTCTTGTTTAAACGGAATCAAGTTTTACATTAAATGGATGATGTAGTTGTATAAATCTGAATTGTATTATATATGGGCATTCTTGAGTCTCTTTAAGATATTATTATAAACAATAGGGGGAGGTTGTCCTGTGGTCCAACTATATAGAACTTATATTATTCGCTACTTGGTCACATGCCAACCTGCTAATGTCAGAACTTCCCAAAACCAACTCTTACAGAAAGGGACTACGAATATTGTGAGGCTGTTTGAGCTCCTCATTTCTCAAGTATTTACTACCTGACAAGTACCCTACTAAGCTCTATGAGATTTGCCTCATTTAGTTCAAAAACAGCCTAATGAAGCAGTCATGATTATATATTTCAGATGAAACTTCAGAGCTCTAGCAAATTGACCAAGTTATAGGACCACAGAGTTAGAATTCAAATGCCATTTTGTCGAATTAAAACTTGTGCTTTTAATGTTTTCACTTCTATACCCTACTCATTTTAGATTCCAATTAGTTATCTCACTGTGATAAGATTATTTATAAGTATTAACTCTTTTGTCACCAAATGATTATTCTAATACTGACTTGTTTCTTAAAGTCAGATCAAAAATTGTTTTAATATTATTAAAGTCTATTCCATGGCCCATAGAGGATCTATGAAAGCAAATGAACTAAAACTTCATCAGTCTGAGTCAGTTTGAACAGAGGTTATCAGTATCTCATGTTGAACATTTAGTGAATTAAAAGTAATCACACTTGGAAACATAAGACACACAGCAAAGCTATGCACTATATACATACAACTTCTTCACTAGTTTCTTGTTCTATTTCAGCTTTAATTGCCTTTTCAACTATTCCCACACTGGCTAAAAGGATTAAAACCTTTTATGCATTAGCTCCAGTTGCCACTTTATTTTACACCAGAAGCCCCATAATGAGACTTGGAATTACTCCTTCAATCATAATAAAGGTATGTGATTCTCTTTACCTTATTACCCTAAGCTATCAAATTGTGCATGATTTTAAAGTGTTGAAAAGAAAACAACACTCTCACGAACATTCAGGTTTTCATTGAGGGTGGGAAGGTACCAGTTTATATTCTTCCTGACTAGCTGGGGCCAGATGTGAATCCCATACAGCTCTTATTGTCTCTTTGCTCTTGATTAATTTACGTGGTTTCAAGTGAATGAGTGAGGCCTGGGAGCATTTTTGCCTCTTTTGGATATTTTATTTATCAAGAACAGTTGTCCAGGACTGCAATGCCATCCATGGAGCAAGGAAAGGAAATAAAAAGAACAAAACTAAATAATCAGACAAGAAGTAGAAACTGCCTTGGTCGTGAAACTGGGAAAAGGAAGGACAGGAAAAGGAAAAGGAGACAAGAGAAAGGTTGTGTGAGGGATAGGGGAGGAGTTGGAGTGAAGTAACTCAAAGAGTTTTAGACCTGAGACCCTTCATCAAATGCCTTTGATCTTACAAGCTTCATCCTAAATGTCCTTTCCTCCTTAAATGGGAATTTCATAACATAGTAGCATGTATTAAGCAAGCCATGAAAAATAAGTACCTTGTATGATAGGCTACATGATAAGGAATCAATACATTTTGTATTTTGCTTTAGGAGAATAGAACTACATCTTTAGAACTTTTATTCAAATGTAAAATTTTGTGTTTATTCTGAAGATCCTTAACTGACTGCAATGATTCAGAACATGTGTATTTCCTACTATGCTCAGATTTCTCATAGGCAATGCAGAGATGGTTTAAGAAAAACAAACAAATAATCAGAACTTGAGATAAGACTTGGGCCAGGATTCTTATGATAATTCAATTCCAATTAGTCCAAGACCTTTCCTATTCCTATTACAAACTTCATGTTTTCTTACACACTGAGTGAAAATAACATATGGCCAGTTTTCCTTAAGAAAGTTGGGAAAAATAATTTCAATTACTAGACTACTTAGACCCATTACCCTATTAAAACTATTGCTGAAAATATGTCTCAGAGTCAACATTCTCCTCTGATCTTTTATGATTTCTTTAAGAAATCATACATCCTGGAACTTATAATATCTTTTTTTAATTTTTAAAGACTATTACAAAATTCCTATTAACCCAATAAGACTGTAATTCTGGACTGGGTGACTGGGACCCTGTCAAGAGGCAGGCTGGGGTATGTGTGTCTGGGGGTGGCGGGCTGATTACTGCAATCCTCAAAGATCTTTTTATTTTTCAGGCTTTTTTTGGTGAGAAAATGTTCTTACCACACCTCATTTTTGAAACATTTATTTCTACTGAAGTATGCTCCCGAGATATAGTCGATCTCCTCTGCAGCAATGCTTTATTTCTCCTTTGTGGATATGATAAAAATCAATTGAATATGGTATGTATGAATCGAAGTTTCTATTCTGAATATTTTGCATAAAAATTTGATTACTCTCACCATTATGATATATAAATAGTGCTTTGAGAGAACAAGTAATAGCTTCAGAATTGTATACACGAGACACAGCTAAGCCCAGAAGAAATCACAAATCATTGCTCCTCCCAGTTTTCTCTTCCAGCTTCCTGTGCCTTGTGAAATAAACAGTAGGTAGAAAAATGCTAACAATTCACAACATATTTTAGACCACCTGAATGATTATTACAATATTCTCTGTGCTAAGGGATTGAGTTCCTATTTTGCCAGGCTCCTCTGAGGAAAGAATATCTAGGCATTGAGTAAATATTCTTGTAAATATGTTCAATTCTGATAGTCACTCTCATAATTTTGGTAAAATCTATTTTAGAGCAACTTGAGAGGTGAGACCTTGTACATACTCATTATACTTTCACTTGAGTTGAAGGTCTTAAACATATGTGACAAAGCTCAGTATCATGAAGTAATTTAGCATCATGGATTCAGAAGCTACTAATATTATTATACATTAACAACTATCCTTACTCAAATTCTCAGTTCAGTTAAATACCCATGAACATCTGAGAAAATTAATCGTTAAGAAAGTACAATTCAGCCTGTGGCTATATTCTTAATAAGTAGTAATTTTTCAGTGTATTGTAGTAGTTGCTGGAACCACTGCAGTGAAAACAGACAAATAAGTTCCAGACTTCAGGAAGTCAAGGATGTTCCGTTCTCCTTCTCAGTGTGGGTGGTCATCTATTTGGGTACCTTTTCTTGATGATACCCCCCTTAAAATATTTGTGGCTATTTTAAGCTCTATCTGAAAAGTGGAAACTGTCCCTAGCCTCTACTTTGGACAATAAAACTCTTCTTTTAGAGGAAATCCACTTCCTCTCCATGCTTCTGTGGATGTTGCTCATGTGAGAAGTAATTAATTCTTATTACACTAAGAAAAGGCAATAAGAGTTTTATTAAAAAATTAAAATAAAATAGAGAATTAATGGACAAAGGAAATTAGAGATTTTATTTTCTGCATTAAAATTATCAGGAAATTGCATTTACTTATAAAAAGGGTCAATTTGACTTTATCCGTGGTTCTCTATGTAGACCTCTTATAAACCAACCTGTGCAATCTGAGAGGGGTTCTAGGATCTAGACCTTAAATCTTATCAGGAGAGATTATAGACTAAGAGCAGGAGGATATCACAATAATTTATCAGTGTACTGCATGTAAAATGACTCATACATGTAGACACATACAGGTATACATGTATGTGTATATATGTTCAAAGACACAGGGCATAGGTTATAAACATAAAGCCTGTGTATAGGGAGACATCATTCACTGTATTTTGGCTCTGATACTTGGTAGAGAAGAATCAAGAACTAGAATTTAGAGACCTAGATTGAAGTCTCTGGCTCCTGCCTGATACTCCTCACAGTTTCCGTAAACTTCTTTGAGTACCATTTTCTATTTTGACAAAATGGAGATGATAAGCATTACTCATTGAGTGGCCACAATTTAAGCACATTAGTTTGAAAGGTCTTGGTGTTTGAAAGACTTTGAAGGTCTAAAGTGAAGTGCAGCTGTGTTGCTTAACTTTTTAATCGACACTGCCCTTAAATACTCAAACTAAACAAGAAAAACAAAAATCTTAACTATTTTTGAGAAGCTGAACATACATATGTTTGTGTGTGTGTTTGCTCCCTAGACTCGCCTGGATGTGTATGTAACACAGAATCCAGCAGGAACTTCTGTTCAAAACTTGCTGCACTGGGCCCAGGTATCACATCTTACTACTCTCAAAACTTCTGTACCTAAGTTCTCAGGACTTTACCTACAGCACATATTTCAAATATTTTGACAGTTGGTTTCAGCATGTGACTGAGAGATAAATATTTTAGTTCCCGTGAATGACAATCTTATGAAAGTAGGTGGGTCAAATAGAGAAGAAATGAAAGACTTTCATGACATGACAGAAAAATTATTTCAACTAAGAGTTTATTTAAGTTGTATTATTACCTTGTTCTTGAGGATTAATGCTCTTAATTTTAGAATACAAATATTTTAGTAATAGTTTAAATTAAAAGTAAGCTATTTGAAAATTTTGAATTTTTCATTTCACATATGGAGGAGAGATTTTATTTCTTTGTGTCCTGAATTTATCTTCTTTAGGCTATTCGCACAGGGAAATTCCAAGCTTATGACTGGGAGAATCCATTTCAGAATAAGAAACACTATAATCAGGTAAGAATTTAATGTTAAAATCATTGACATTTTGTAAGGCAAGGATATAAAAACATAAAGATGGCATTTCAACAGTCATGTGTATATTCTCCAAAGTAATGTTACCCAGACCTACTACTCAGGAAATGAGGACATAGGTGATTATTTCCTTGGAACCCACTCATTATGTTAATCATTTTGTCCTTTATTCTCTTTCTGTGCCTAGTGGCTCTGCTATACCTGTTATGTAACAGCCACCACACATTATATGTCAGAAATTTTCCAGAATTTATCACTTCTCACTCCATTAGACAGACCTGCCTTGTGTTCCAGAAACCCAGCACATTCATTTCTCCTTTTCAAAGTGCCATTGACACTGATATAATAAATCTATAGTACCTGTTCGTGATATAAGGCTGGAATGGTTACTTGTCTTAAACAATACCATCTCCTTTGTGGACAGTTCCAAATGACAGTAGTAAGTCTACTGGAGAATAGCCCCAGTAGAAGAGAAGTTCAGTATGCTGCAGTTGAGGCTAGATTTTTGGCAAATAGATGCCATGTGGTAAAGGCAGGCAGGTTAAACCCTCTCCTACTTGTTGCACAAAGAACCCAGACTGTAGAGTCCATCCCAACCAAGGTCAATATGAGTTTAGACAATAATATCTTCATATGTTCAGTCTTAGGGAGTTAAGACAGTATAAAACAGGATCACTTCTAGAATCTCTTACCTCAAGCTAAGGTCTCAGATATCTCAGCTATCCATGGATAATTCTGTAGGAGTACATACATAATGCTTGTAATGCTCTCCCCTTCCTTCTTATCACACCCCAATTTTTTCATTCAAATAATAGCTGAACAACTATATTAATTTTCATCTACTTCTATAACTTGGTATCTAGGAAGGATTTATATCTTCTAACAACAATATTATCTGTGTATAAAATGCCCCCTATGCAAAAACCTTTATGTCTTTTAAGAGGTTTGAAGCATTATCAAATCAAATATGGATTAAAAACGTGTTTTTTCAAACAAAAGATCAAGAAAAAGTCAAAACTACCAAGCTAACAATAGAACTAAAAACATACAGCTAGGGTGGGAGAGGGAGAAAGGGATGGAGGGAGAAATCAAGGAAGGTGTAAACACAAAAAATCAAGATGATGGTGGAATAACCCCAGGAAATACAATAATGTAATATATACATATATATATGCAAAAAAATAAAGTTTTAAAAAATGTTTATGGCCTCAAACCCCTTATATGCATATTTGCTTTAAATCTACCTTCTAATGGGTTTTGACAATCCTATCAGAGGATTATATTTTCGGGACCAAAGAGGACCTGGGATACCATTCCCATGTATCTTCCAAAGAAGTTAATAGCTCAGCCTGTGCTTTAACTACCTGGGATACTGACACCAGTTTAGGAACCAGAAACTAGCCTCTAGGAAACTCTTTCAACAATAGAATGTAAGTTAGGGGAAATAGGTTTATTATTATGAATATTCTCCACACTTTTCCCTTTTGCCGACATATATGGCACTAAAGGAAAGGATAAAAATACTTTGGAGAATTGCATTTGACAGACTATTATACTATGACATGGTGACTACTACATAAAAAGAAAACATTTAATATATTGATTTAGCATTCTTGAGAATATGATTACCAAAAAAATTCACTCACAAATTTCTCTGTGGAAAATGAGAAAATTGGTGGTGAACCTTTTGTTCATTCATGAATTTCATGAGTCACTTTAGAATATTGTGTGAATGTTGATTTTCTAAAAGCAGGAAATGGGACTGATGGTAGTTCTGCTCAGAATTTGAATTTAATATTTAATGAAAGCAGGTAAGCATTCAACAAATGCTAAGTGAAAGCAGGTAAACATTCAACAAATTCTGCTCTTGAATTAAACTGACTAATATATCAACTACATAGAATGAGAAGTCAATACAAAGCCAAATTAAATGGCTCAGGATATTTTGTGGTCATATTTGGTTGTTTGTGTAGAAATAATCTGTAACAACTGCAATATAATGAAATTCACTTCCTTGAATCTGAGTTGAAATCTAAGTATTTAAATTGTAAAATGTATTGTCTAAAGCCTTGCTGTGAAAAGCCTGGTCCAAGATCTATAACCTCAACACCCCCTGGAAAAATGTAATGGGGCCATTTTCCCCGACATACACTAATCAGAGTCTTCACCCCACAAGATCCCCTGGTGACTTTCAGGCCCATGAGAGTTTGGGAAGCACTGACCTCAAGCATATTGCTTCACTTTGCTCTGTATGACTTTCTCTGAGCCACTGTTATTTATAACTTAATCATAAAACAAGGTCAGCTTGTGTTATATAATCTACCCAGGGATACATATCAGATTTAAGTGCAGTTACTAAGAAAACTGGGTCTTCCCTTTTCAGTTCACCCCACCGGAGTACAATTTGTCTGCTCTGGAAGTGCCAATTGCAGTGTGGAGTGGTGACAATGACTGGCTGGCCGACCCTGAAGATATGAGACTTTTGATAAAGAAACTCACTAGTCTCATTTTCTACCATGATATCCCTGGTTACAATCACATGGACTTTATCTGGGCACTTGATGTCAATGACAAAATTAATAAAGAGCTGATTTCTTTGTTAACAGCACGTAGTAAGTAGTTCTGGAATTAAAGAATAGTTCATTTATTTTTTTCAAAATAATTTTTTCTCAAATGTTATGGTAATGTTTTAAATGGAGTTCTGCTGTCTGTAATCTCTACTTTAGAAATCAATCAACTTTGCATTTACCATTTTGCATTTTACAGAAATTGAAGCAAATTTGATTTTTCACTTAAAAATTTGTTGCTTGAACAAGTATTTTCAGTTATTCTTCTGAATTTACTGTAGATTATGGGTGAGGAATAAAATGGGTGATATTAAAAACAGCCCTATAACTGGAGATTTAAACCTTTTATGTGCACTTGAGATTGAATAAATTGTTTTCCTTTGTCAACTGTTGTTGGAGCTCAGTGTCTTCATCTGTACCAAAGTGATTTCACTTGCACTTTTGGTAGCATAACACAATAAAAGGTTACTGGGGCTCTAAGGTGAATTTAGCTCAGCTCATTTGTACTTCTTGAGGAGAACAGAGCAAGGGTGACACAAAAGTCAGCTCCATTTCAGGAAGTTGCCATGTAATGGGTATCATCTATAATCTACTCTTTGCTCTTGTAACTCTGGTTTTGGACCAGAAGACACATCAACTCTATGAAAGATTATACTGGCAATCCTGGGATCCAGAAAAAGCCCAGTAATATTAATGTTGACATCTATACGCACCGGTGGAAAGGGGCAACCACGGCTCCAAACAGCTTCCAGGAAGCACAGCATGGCCTAGGGAATTTTATTAGTACCATAATATTGTGACCTCAAATATTACACACTTAACATTTTGGATCTCAGTTGTGATGGTATAGTAGGACTGAATGTATAGGGTAGAAGAGAGGTGAGTAGTATCTTGTCCTTGGCATCGCACATACAACAGTGAGTGAGTGGTCACACAAATCCATTATTTATTTTTATTATATTGTCAGGTCTGGCCATGTATGCTAGAAAGCCTGAAGTTTCTTCACTCATTTTAACCATCTCCTTTTATTTTTTAATGTGGGCAGAAGAACTTGCTAGAGAAGAACACTTAGCAATGTAATTCAATGTATTAGTCAACTTTGTTGACAGTCTTTCAAGATCTTAGTGACAAATGGCAAATGTTCATGTGCCAAATGACAAGTGGCAAATGTTCATGGTGGCATAGTCAGGAAGAAGTCAGATATCTCATCACCTGGACCTTCTTCAGGAAAGCGAGATTGCTTGATCCTAACAGCCTACTTTGCTTTGCCATCTGTGCCTCCTCATCTGTGTTGAGCAAACACTGCAGCTTTGGTTTAGGACTCTGCACACAGTAAATAGATTTGCTTCCACACCAGCTCTCCTAATGTTATTTAGTGCCCAAATATGAATGGTCATAGTGTGAATTAATGCTCAGGATTTATTACTGGAGCCACATCCCTCTATAATTGGAGACAACATGTATTTCATCCTTGAGTATTTCTCTGCAAAAAAAAAATCATAACAATATTATCAAATTGCAAATTGAAATATCTAGTCAATATTTAAATTTCTAATTGTCTCCTAAATGTCAAATTTTTCTTAGCTTGAATCAGAATTCATGAAGGGTCTTCCCTTCACTAATTGAGCTATACCTTGATTTTTAGACGTATAGGGGTAACTTGTCCCTTTTAATAGCTTGAGTATTTGTTATTGATATTGGGGGAAAATGTGGTTTTTTTCTTATGGTTTTATACCCTGACATTTTCCTGATTACATTCCAGTACATCATTTACCATATTCTTCTTACTTCCCATTAATACGGATGCTTTAAACTCAATGCATTGATATTTTGGCCAGATCATTTTTCTGCTCATCTGGGTATTGAAAGGTAGTTAGTCTCTACTCATCAGAGAGCAGCAGTAAACACACACCCAAAATTGTTACAACCAAAAACCTTCTCCAGACTGAGTAACAAAAACTGAGTGTTGCTAAGGATCAGACACTATAGCAAATATTTGACACAGAGAAACAACCCAATGAATATTTGTTTAATAACATGCAAATACTCACAACAATCTTGACAGGAAGGTGCATTTATTGTTTTTGTTGCAACAAATTGAGTCTCCTGAAATTACTGCTTATTCTCAAGTTCCATGAAGTGGTACAGAGCAGACCCAGATGGATGTTGTATACATCCTGAATCTATCAGAGTGAGGAATCCCTGCTCAGAGATATGCTATAAAGGGGTCTGCTAGCAGACTTGTTTAACCTCTGGTCCTGAGAGAGACATTTTCTTTATTATACGCCTTCTTCTTTGGAGCAAAGGTGCTATTACATGTCCCTCATTGATTTGCTTTGTTTGGCTATCCTTCATAATGAGCAACTCACAATTCTAAATGACTTTTGCCTATTTTCCGTAAGTTATTTAGTAAATTTGATAAGTAAAATATTCCTTATTGCAGAAAAATTTTTATATATTATGTTTTTTATTCACTTCATTGGCTTTTATATTTCCACTCCAGAAAAGCTGTAGCTATTTTCAACTTTAATTCACCTAGACATGAAGCAATAGAGTCTACATAATAAGGGAAAGTTCTGCTTATGACATTATCCTAATGCTCTTAATGATAGTCTTGTACCCATGTGGGTATTGTGACATCCCAGTTTACAGATGTAAGATACTCCGACTGAAGCACAGATCTCAGCACCATTTCAAGAGTTGATAACACTTAATCTACTCTAAAATACTATTGGTGATTTCAGCTTGAAGATATTTTGAACCAAATTTGGGTTTTTATGACCTAATTTTGTTTGTATAATTCAGATTAAGCACATTTCCAGAAAACTGTTACTAATAAAGACTAGACTTTGGGATTAAATCAGAATCGCCACAGAATTCACAGTGTTTTAGTTTTACAGATCAAAAATCAAATTATTTTATGAAATTAATTACATAAGTCAAATAGGTGTATGATGTTTGATTCTTAGGAGAAACCACTGTGAATTTTAATGAAGAGTTTCAAAGGAACTTTGCAGTTACCCAGTTTGCCACAAGAGGGCAGATAGGTGACTGCTTGTATTTTTCTTCATTCAGGGCATTTGCTCAATAGACAATTCATGCTCATTTAATGTAGCACATGTGCTAAAATTTGTGTGAAATTTATCTAAACACTGGCAAAATTCACAGTGCAAGATAGGAAATACAGGCAAACACATTGCAGGTTTTTTTTTAAGCTTAATGTATTGAAGCTTATTGAATTTCAGTTATTGAAATTAATAGATGTGTCTCTATAATGAATGCCATTATTAACAAATAATTTAACAATTAATATTTTCCATGTGCCCAATCTTTTTAATTATTTAATATGCCAGAGTTTCTTGAAATGCCATATAAATGGTAAGCATGCTTGGGATGTCTTAAACATTACAAAGATGTATTCCTAAATTTAACACAAGTTTTACATTTTGTGAGTTTGACTTACTTCCTTATCTTGTTTACTTTTAAAACATCTTGAAGATTTAAACACAAAACCTGAAAGCCTAACAGAGCCCCAAATATTTAACTTTTAGTTTAAATTGACTACTAAGACATGGCCTTCATAAAAAGCAACAGACTCCTTCAAAGTAAATTTTCAGATATTATTTCACTTTATTATATAGTCTTTAAACATGAAAAGTTTAAAACATAACCATAATAGAAATCCCCCCCAGAGCCATGTTAGGCCCTGCACAAATGCCACTCAGCAAAAATTCCAGACACTGGGAAAACAAGAACAAAGAGAAAGTTTATTAAGAAACTCAGCTGAGGATGGACCAAGCCAAGGGACACTAGCTCTTCCAACTGCTCCTTTGCAGGTCTTTTTTTATTTAGTTTTGCAAAGTCTAAATTACACATCTTCATTCTTATCCTAAAACCAAGCAGAGGTAAAAATATGGCAGAAATGTTTAGAGACATACTTCAAATTTACAAGCACATGTGCTGGGTTATCTACCTGGTGAGAGCTGCCTATCTGTTTGGTTTCCCTCCCAGGGAAGTGCTATTCCCTGGGAGGAGAGAGCTGCCTATGCCCTTAAGTGAGGGAGATACTCTGTTTACTTTTGAGCTGCTTAATGTGAGATCCAGTTCAAGCTTCCTGGTACCCATCACCAAGCAAATCAAAAATTCTCTAATAATTAAAGTATGTTATGATGTTACTATATTTCATTTCTTAGTTTGGATCTCAGATAATACTATTCTCTATTTTACAAAATTGTTTATGCTCAAATAAACATTTTTTTTAATATGTGGATTAATTCATCTCTGGTTTTTTAGGATAATTTTCCTTTAAAAATATTATCCCTCAAGTTGTTTATAAAGATAGGCACCATCAGTTGTGTCAACTGGTAGAGAGATTATTTGGGTAGAGCAAGAATTTTTTTTTCTCTCCTTTCACTTTATAAGATGAACAGACTTGTAACCATAATTACATAAAATTTAGTACATTAAGATATAAAGAAAGCTAAACATTGGCTTAGAATGCTAAAAAAATGCTGGTTGAAGTTATCAGTCTTATTAAATCACTATAATAAAAATTTCCTTTGGCATTAAATATTTAAAAAAAAGATATACTAAATCTGTATTTAAATTTTTTAAATATAATCTTTTTTCTTTTCTATTTGCTTTTATTCTTAATTTCTTAGTTTGAATTTTTAATGGACTGTAATCTAAGTTTCACTAAGTAAATTACAGTTGACACCACAGATAAAATAATTAATAGACTAAATGATTGCCATGTATAATAATCTTATTTTCTCCAGCTAATAAGGAAGCAAATATTACATTAAAATAAAATATCAGTCAAATATGCTTATTCCTCAAAGTTATATGTTAATACATTTAACCTTCTGTTTCCAGAGGCCCAGGTATTCATGAAGGAGATCGTTTTATAGAAATTAACCTTACCAACAGGCTGGGGTTCAGACAAATGGCCCTGCTCTAAACCAGGATGTCTAGTTTCTGAAACTCCTCACTGATAAAGAAAATAAAGAAAATAAATAAATATTTCCAAATTTGTTGCAAAGCAACTAATTATACATCACTTTTCATAGTATTACTTATACATATTGTGTTTCACATTTCCTTTATTTTTCAATGCAAGATTGATAAAGACCATTTAGTTGAGTCTAGTTACACAATAGACACCAATAACTTTGGATAAGAAAGGGAGGTCCTTTTCATTTGAAGAACTTGTTCTCAGATGACCAGTGGGTTTGTGGAGGACACATTTTTATTCACAAAGGATTTTTGATGATTCAAGTTTTGTTTTGTTTTATTTTTTTTAAGAGAACCAGAAAGTAACAGATTATTTTATCAGTCTAAGACAAAGCTAAGATCAATTTGAACAAAGGGAGTCACTTTCCATTTCCTTAACAGGATGTATGGTTCACCAAGAGTAGGTGAAACAGAGTTAATCATAGAATCTTCTCTCATTTAAGATAAGAAACTTAGTCTGAAGAGATAGAGACAGTTGTTTCAAAGTGTTGGTTAGTGTTTGATTCTCAGTTCAATATTCAGTCCTATGATCAAATTGGCCATCTTTCTAGTAAAACAGTTATGTGCTTAAAACAATTCTTGAGCATTTTGATTGCTGTGAAATGTAAATACCCTTCTCAGTCTCCTTGAAAACTTTAGTGAAATTGATATTGATATTTTCAAAGTTGGCAAGTATTTTTGTGAAAAGCTTTCAAGAACAACTCTTTGTAAGGTTTTGGGCCTGGAGCAGGTTCATTGAAACTCAATGGTCAACATTCCTCTTGAATGACTGAACCCAGGAAGAGACAGAACCTTGCTGAAAAAGGACGTGAAGCAACCCAGAGCCACAATCAGTCCATCTTGCTGGAATTATGTTCGAATCCTACCTTGCTCCAGACTTGCTTTCAAAAATTTCCACTAGCCCACTAACATGGGTAAATAACCAGCCTCAGTTGTACACTGGGTGTGACTTCTTGGACTCATGCTCATGAGTCCCAGAACCTTGCCTGGGAGTGCAAATAAACATTTTGGTTTTTTTCCCATTAACTTGGAGTCCTACTTAATTCCTCAGCCATTCTGTTTAATTTGCAACCTTTCATTCTTAGTAATATCTGCCATATCTGAGTATATTTGACTGTTGCCCAGCATTGAGGCCAAACAGAAGTAAAATAATCCAAAATCATTGTCCACACAAAAACTAAGTCAGGAATGAAAGCCTGATAAACATAAAAATAAAGGAAACTAAAGCTAAGTGTTTATTACCCATTGTGGTTTCTGTATGTTACAGGATACATATCCCCACCCTATTAATATTAATGTAGTTGATATATACATTTGATAAAGGGCTACTATAGACTTGCTAATTTCAAAGAGAGCTGGCTGGTACTTTAATTAGTATACCTGTCTGACAGAACTCCCCCCTTCACTCTCCTCCCCAAGGTTCCTCTTGGTGGGAAGACTTGGCAAGAAAGTTATAATAGGATTGCAAGACAAAGGACATCAGCCAAAAACTTATTGGGAAGGGGGAGACGCTTTCCACTTTAAAACTCACTAATCATCTGTCTGTCTCTCCAGGCAGATTCAACCCCTAACCTCCTGCAGGTGAATACCTTCACAGACCAGTCACCTTGTTAAGCAAAATCTTGCCTCTTGCAAACTCAAATGAAGAAAAAAAAGTCAGGGACTGTGGTTTGAACCTTGCAGCTACTTGGCCTCAATTTACCCTTTGCAGCTCCTGCAGCCTAAAGATATCCAATATTTTTAGATATGGGTCTTTTCCACCATCCATAGTCCTTTGTATATTTTCCAAAGCCAAAACAAAACTCAGAGAGCAGACTAATTTATTACTAAACAAAGTGATTATCTAAGTATTTACTACAGAAAGAAACATATAAGAAAACCCTGATTACACCAACATTGTCCAAAATCTCAGTCCTTTAACAAGATAAACATAAAAACCCAGTTACCCTACCATTATCCACAAACTTCAGTCTTAGTCCTATTAGCCTATCCACTTGTTCAATCCTTCAGAGTCCAGCAAACTGTGCTCGAAGAGTAGACATCTCTCTTTGGCATGCTCCAACTTTTCCAAACAGACAGTTGAAGGTATGATGGCATGTAGCAGAAGGCATGCTTCTGTCTCCTCCTTGCTGTGACTTTCTCACTGCAAGTAGTAGAAAGAAATTCCAAAGTACAAGAACCAGCTAAACTCATTTTCTTCTCAGGCCTGGCTCACACAGCCACTGCAGAAACATTTGAGTTAAATTCCATAAGGCAAACTCCAACACAGAGTTCAAATCTGCAAACTCCTCAACCTCCTTCAACACAAATGCAACTAGCCTGGGTCAGCCAAAGTCTATAGCCCCAAAGCCTTCACCACATGACCAGGTTCACGTTGCTCACATCTCCATCCTCCAAAATCCCTGATCAAAAAATGGCTGATCTCGTCGGACTGAGTTGGTTCGGGGGAGGGGAAGGAGCCGCACCTGGCGTAACTGCGCACCGCCGATCCCAAAGTCCCGGGAGGGGACTGAGATTCTCTCGGGGACGGGAGTCACCAGCAGAGGGGACTCCAACCCGCCTGAAAGCAGCAGCTAGAGCGCCAGCACCTGTGGGTGGAGACCACGCGAGACAGGAGGTGGGCTCCCTACCTGCAACAGCCCGTGGCGTCTCACGGTCATCAGGCCCCAAAGCCCAAAAGCCCAAACTCAGAACACAAGGACATTCACTACAAAAACCACATAAGCAGCAGTAAATACGACTATATAGGCTACAACATGCCTAACTAGAGCGCTAGTCACCCAATACGTAGAGCAGATCCGAAAGGAAAACACAGGAAAAAGGAAGAACACAAACACTCAAGCAAGCCCTAAGAAAAATAACTCATCACCTAAGGATAAACAATTTGAAAAAACCAACATGGAAGACATCGAAGAAATGCTCCATATGTCAGACAAAGAATTCAGAATCA
>PVHY01015982.1:0-34762 GCA_004024945.1 Uropsilus gracilis
GGGGGGTAGAGGGGGTTGGGAGGTGAACGTCATGCTTGGGCTTAGCAGAAAGTGGGATTCGGGACAGCCCCTCAGATCCACGCAAGCGGGCACTGCAGCCTCACTGCTGAGGTAGTACAGTTGGGGCTGAAGCGCAATGTCTGGGGAGTTAGAGGATCTGAACTTGTGTCCAGTTGAACCTGTCCGAGGTGATGCAATCGACTGCTGTGACCTGTTTTCTGATAAGGGAAACGGGGAGATGGTTAGACCTGCCTTGTGGAGGTGGTTTAAAGTTGAAATGAGATAGTGTGTATGAAGCCTTTGCTGGAACATTACGTGCTCAAAAAAAAAAAAAAAAGGCACAACAGTATTTACCATGAGGCTGGTTCCCAGGGAGAGGCTGAGAGCGCAGATAAGAGGCGCCCTGCCCTCAATCCGATCAGAACAGGGCAAGTTACAGGCCGCTGATGACGCCAGGTGAAGCCTGGTAGGGGGTCACCAGGAGGCAGCTGTGGACCTGGGACACTGGGGTGGGTGTTGGAGGGGAGGGGAGCTCGGAAGAGGGCTCGCCACAGAGGCCCTGTGCGCAGGGAGCAGCTTAGGAGAGCGACAGAAGACAGGCTGACTCAAAACCCTGCCCGCACTCCGCTGCCAGCCCGTGGTGCGGCCATCTTCGTCCACTGGCCCTGCCCGGGCAAAGTGCTACCGCCAGGGTGGCCGCACAGTTTATTGTCCCCCAGTTTTGGAGGCTTGAAATCCCAAACCCAAGTAACGTCAGGTTTGGGGTTCTCCCAGGCCGCTCTCCTAGGCGGCAGGCGCCACCTTCCTCGCCAAGTCTTCGTGGGTCATCGCACTTGTACACGCGCCCCGATGGCCCCTCTGTCCATGTGCCTTCCTCTTATCACGCCACCAGTCAGACTAGATTGGGGTGCAGCCTGGAGACCTCATTTTAACATCGCGGCTTTCAAGGCTCTGGAAGCACACCCAGCCCCCCGCTGAGAGGTTGGGGACCGTCCCAGGGCTGGGGTGGGAACAGGGTGTGACTGGATGCTGTCCACCACCGTGTCTGACTCACACGCTCCTTGGAGCCTTGCTTCCTCCTCTGTGAACTGGGGAGAGGCTGGCGCCGCGATGACAATAAAAAAGAAGGGACAAAGCACCTCTCCCAGCTCTCCAAATGCACCTGTAGGCACAGGTGGCTTTTATTGTCACTTCAGGCCACATTAGAACGACATGCATGTTCCAGATGAATGCGGACGAGCTCCGCCTCATGATGGTCGAGAGGACAAAGCGGCTCCCTGCTTTCCCACCTTGAGATCCACAGAGGAGCTGAGCTGGCCATCTGTGCTGCCCAGTGGAGGCATGAGTGACCGATGGACCCTGACAGTGTCGTGACTCTCGCCACTCAGAAGCCCATCTGTACTTTATAAATGAGCAAGGTGAGAATACACATCTGTGCCCAGCAAATTGACCCTGACTCTCTGCTGGCCAGTCACTCCAAGCTTTGTACACCCCCAAAGCCCGCTGGGTTCCTGTGTCTTGGCCAGTCTGGAAAACAGTGCTTTCCAGCCCAAGGTGGTCACTGTGTGGATATAGATACAGCTGTGAATATGGAGGTAGATTTGATGTCTTGATACCTCTACGATGCAGATGATACACGTTGTATGTAAATAGAATTTTGAAAACTCTCGACTTTATAAAGAAGCGCCAGATACAGTAGAATTCAAAGAATTTTGTACTGTTTTTACTGAGAGTAAGCTGTCGAAACGATGCCTCATCTTCCTCAAATACTTTAGTGTTCGTTTCCTGTAAACAAGAGCATCCTACATAACCACAACATCAGGAAATTCATGTGGATACATAACGACTATCTTGTCTTCAGGTGACAATTAGTTGTCACTGAATCCTCTGTGCAATTCAAGTTTTTGCCAGGGTCTCAATAATATTCTTTGAAGCGAAAGAATATTTCAGAATCAAAGGTTGCATTAGTTGTCACATCTCCTTATAGAATCATTCCTCCATATTTCCCCAACATGCGTGACCTTGACACTTAAAAACCCAGGCCAGTTAATCTGTAGAGTTTTCCTCCATTTGGATTTCCTCATGCTTAGATTCAAGTTCTACCACTTAGTAAGGAGATCACATACCACAAACAGGACACTGTGTTCTTATTTCATCCTTGGAGGGTGCAAGGGATTTTCAATTTCAAGGAGACAAGTCGATTCAAGGAGTGTCTGCCAGGTTCTCCATTGCAAAGCGACTCTTCTTTCTCTTTTAATTACTGAGGGATGTGCTGTAGAGAAGTAGCTTGAAACGATGTAAACATCTCATTTGTAGTCAACTTTCAACATATTTTTTGACACTTCCCTATCCTTGTTTAAAGACTTCTTACATCGCTTACAACAAGATGTACATCCTTATCAACAGCTCTTTCTCCACAGAGCTCTGGTTCCTCTTAATGGAGAATTTAGCCTCCTGAATCTGGCTGCTAGGTGCCACATGACTAATGAGAGGTCCCAGGTTCAGTAAACAGAGCCAGGAAGCGTGTGTGTGCACATCTGTGTATTTAGTTCTATATCGTTTTGCCTATGTTGAAACCATAGCATCCCACCAGTGCTCCTAAGTTCAAACTAACATCACACAGCTCATCCTGGCTTTTTCAGTGTCCTTATGCAACCCCCTCTCTGACACTAATCCAAGCCTGACTCCATCCTCCTTAATACGTTCACTCAGTCGCCTCCATGTCAACAACCGCTATCACAGCTGCTACTCTCCTCCCAACTCCACTTTCCCCTCCATGCCAAGGTGTCCCTCCCTGGTGATGCCATCCTCTGCCCCTCCAGGCTCCAGCGGTCCTTCAGTGAGCCCAAGCCTCCTCACCCCTGGCCACCAGAATTCTCCACCACCAGGTGGGTGACGGCCTTAATCAACCACAGCTGTGAGGACTGAATTTTCAGAAGGGAAAGAAGAGAGCAGTCGTTCATTTTTGACATTTTTGAAACCTTAAGTCACTGTGGCCCATGCCGTGTACTTGTGCTAGTGTGTGCACTTTCACCATCTGTGAGAAGCAAGGCAGTCTCTTCTTGTCCCGGTAGCAGGTCCTGGGAGAGAGGGGCGAACACAGGGGAGATTCTCTGTCATTTCATTATACTGCTTATGAGTGTGGGTGCTCACTGTCTACTTGGAAGACCAGCAGCGTGTCCGGGGTAAAGACTACTAGCCAAGCAATCCCTGCTCATGGCTTCATCCTTGTCCAGTTTTACCCTTGTCTGTTTACCTGAAAGCAGATAATCAGCACCACCGTGTAGCAGATATTTGGCCAAGTTTGCGTGCAGAGATTTAGGCTTGGTCTCTATGCTTGAGGAACTCTCTGTCACTGTGGGAAGCAGACAGGAGTCAGGCAGCTGCAATAACCTGAAGCCAAGTACAACGTTCATTGTCACCATAGCCTTTGGGAAGGGACCCTAACCCAGACCGAGCAGGCAGAGGGGAGATGCTGAGGAGGGCTGGAAGCAGGTGGGGGGTGGTGTGTGAGAAGGACCAGAGACCAGGGGAAGGGCTGGAGAGAAAGGTGCAGGCTGGACAAGGTGACTCATGTAACATATCAAGCGCCTAGGACAGCATTTTAGACTTTGGGGCCAGGACTCTGGAGCTAGACTTTGGGGTTCAAATCCTGCCTCTGCTTGCTTACTACCTGTGTGATTTTAGGGAAACTTTACTTTGTGTCAATTTCCTTGACTGTCCATCTGTACGTAGGAATAGAACTTACCTTCTGGGCTTGATATAATGATCAATTTGTTCCTGCATATGCAGGAAAACATGTGCATATATAGAGTAGACAATAGATGTTAAGATGATTATTATGTCCCAAAGGTAAAGCAAAAAGGGATTAGGGCAATGGAAAAGCAGAGGCAAAGGATAATCACTGGATTAAAAGAAAAAACTAGAAGAAAGAAAAACATTTAGAAGAAAGGATCTGCGCATTCCAAAAGAAACTGGCAAGTGGTTACCATGAGGAAAATTTGAACTTTGTTGCACTTCTGTAAGCTGATTTTATGTTTCACTTTTGTTTTTCTTTTGACTTACGTTGGGGGGAGGGCGGGAAGCCGCCATAATCTTTTCATTGTTTTGGCTTCTAAAAGTTACAGAAGGGACATGTACAGAGGCCTTTTTGGATGTTGGTTCCCCATTCATTGAGGTTCTGTAAGTATGGCAGGTTTCAGGCCCAGGGAAATGGTCACACCAGTGATGGCTGCATTGGTGGTGGGTGTGGTAACATACATCTGAGGAGCTGTGAGTCTGTAGCTCTGAATCATATACAGTGTGAAAAATACTACAATAATTAAAACAATGATCATGATTGCTCTCTGACAAACCCAGCAACCAAGCCTACTTCAGAACTGAAATTCAATTATCTTGATATTCCGTTATGTCAGCAATTCTGTTCCCTGAGGGTTGGGGAAGTAGGGGCAGGGGGACAAGATGAGGGTGGGAGGATTTGACGCCATACTGAAGTCCATCCGATATATTGGCAACCTTTCATGAGTGGCCTTCTCGCCCTCTGTTCTTGGAACCAAGAGGAATTCACCTTCCCTAGATGTCATGTCTCCTTAGAGCCAAGGGAAACAAAAATGGAAGCTGAGACTTGCCAATGGTGACACCATAAAAAAGGCTTTTAGTCATAATTAGAAACTTCTGTGCCTCAAAGAATACTGCAATCAACAGAGTGAAAGGCAACCCACAGGATGGGAGAAAATATTTGCAAGTCATATGTCTGATGAGAGTTTACTAACTAAAATATATTTACTAACTAAAATATATTTAAAATATATTTACTAACTAAAATATATTCTCAATAATACTAAAGAATTAAAAAAAACAACTTTAAAATAGGCAAAATAGACATTATTCCAAAGAAGATGTGAAAATGGGAAATACACACTTTAACACATGTTCTCAAAGCCACTAAGTGTGAGGAAAAATGCAAATCAAAAACACAAAGAAAATAACACCTCAGAGGCACTGGGATGGCTGCTTAAAAAATAAAAACATAAAATAACAAGTGTTGGCAAAGATGTAGAAATTGGAACTCTGTGTACTCTTTGGTGGGAATGTAGAACATTGCAGCCATTGTGACTACAATAATAATGTGATTCCTTGAAATATTTAAAAAAATACAACTCTCATATGACTGAGTGATACCACTTCTGGATGCATACCCAGAAGAACTAAAAAGCATATTTATACACCCATGTTCACAGACACACTATTCACAATAGCCATGGAATGAATGTGGACAGATGAGCAGAAAACAAAAGATGGTTTGTGTGTGTGGTGGAATATTACTCAGGCTTTCCTCATTTAAAAAATGAGGAAATTCTGACATATGCTACAAGATAGATGAAACTGAGAACATTATGCTAAGTGAAATCAGCCACTGACAATAGGACAAATACTATAGGATTCCAGTCCCAGGAGCTATCTAAAAGAGTCAAGTTCAAAGAGACAGAAAGTCAAATGGCAGTTGTCAGGGGACAGGGGAGAAAGCAAAGGAGGGTTCTTGTTTGTCAGGTTAGAGAGTTGCAGAGTTTTGCTG
Organism: Uropsilus gracilis; assembly: GCA_004024945.1. Taxonomy (NCBI): domain Eukaryota; kingdom Metazoa; phylum Chordata; class Mammalia; order Eulipotyphla; family Talpidae; genus Uropsilus; species Uropsilus gracilis. The sequence continues at coordinate 5,576 of PVHY01015982.1, forward strand.
GATGTTTTCATTCATCTGGGTGGACAGTGGTGACACAGGCAGTGAATGAGTGGGCTGAGAGACTCAGTGTGGTGATCCAGTCACCACGTAATCGAAAGGTCCCAAGGGGGAGTGGAAGGACCGAATTTGAGTCAAGAAGACCCCAACAGAAGTGGCTCTCAGCCTCTCTCTCTCTGGACTGTGGCCCCCAGTTTATTTTGCATCAGTTGTTTATAGTCACCAACAAACAATCAACAACAAAGGGGTTTTACCTGAAACGTCTCAAGTCGTGGCCAAACCTACTCCACCTGAAGGTGACGCTCCAATTAAGCAAACATTCATCAGCTTTATCAAGACAGGCCAATAATGAGAGCACGCACAGCTCCTGACATCTCAGGACTATGCTTTTTTAACCAGTGGTTTAAATGACAGCTTCTGTATTGCCTGTCTTTTACCAGAATTCAAAGTAAGAACTGAGAAATAGCAACAAAGCCTGACTTCTTCTTTAGCAAGATGGTTCTGGGATTACTCTAAAAGAAAAAATTTCTCTTATTTATAGAGAAAGTTTCCAAATGTCTGAGTTTCCTAGAAATGCTGGAGACCTACATTTCAATGCTTTGCTTTTATAGTAAAGCATTACTCTGGGAAAATAAATAACTAAGAAAATACGTCTCAGTTAGAACGGGGTCATGCTCTTAAACACCAGCAGAGCTATTCTGCAAAGATCCTACAATTCTACCAAGGAGGTGAGGAGATCGCCTCCTAAAACAAATAAGCTTGATGTCTCGAACGTTCAGTTGTGAAAGCAATGCTACATGAGCTGTCAGCTTATTCGATTTGGTGTCTGTAGGCTACGATTACAGTGTAATCTTAAGGTTCTTGATGGTGGCAAGTCAGCCAAATGTGGTAGGTGAGAGCATTTTAAAAGACATCCACACTGATAGTGGAGACACAGACCCAGCTGGAGGCTGACTCTGAATTTCAGGTCACAGCCTGAGTCAAATGAAGCCTCCTATGATCACTGGAAGGAGGGGAGATGGGGAGGACTTGGAACAAGGGGAACCTTTCCTCCTTCTCCCTGCAATACCTGTCCAGGAGAATCTGACTGCTCGCAGATCCTGCTTTCACAGCCTCCTCTGATTCTTAATTCATAGGTTCCCATCATCTCCTTAGTGGTCTTAACCTATTCATAGGTACCATTGGGACCACAGGGTAATAATTATGGGCAATAGTGTCTTCAGTAAATTAGACGTGTGCCCTGGTGAGTAGTGTCTTCCTGTGTACACAGACCCTATCTTCTTACTCTACTCATCTGTCTTTGGGTCCTGAGCTTGCATCCATAACGTGGCTATTGTAAACAATACTGCAGTGAAGGTAAGCGTGCCTATCAATTAGCAGTGCCTTTCAAATTAGCAGTGCGAAAAAGTCCTTCCAATAGTGTTTTTGCATTCTTCAGGTAGGAGTAGAATTGCGGGTTCATGTAGATCTATTTTTAACATTTTAATATTTATAGTAAATATTTAGAGTTGCATGCAATGGTACTCTAAATATATTTACTGTAAAATATTTTGAGAAACCTCCATATTGTTTCCCAGGGGATCTGGCCACCAATGGTGTACTCAGGCTGCTTTTTCTACATCCTTGCCGACACTTGTTTCTGGTTTTTTTGTTTTTTTTTTTTTTTTTTTTTCACATTCCTATGGGTGTGAGGTGGCACCTCATTGCGGTTTCCATTTGTATTTCCCTGATGATAAGTAAGTGAGCATCTGCCCATGGGCCTGCTGGCCATCTGTGCATCTTCTTTGGAGAAGTGTCTCTTGAGATAGAACTGGAGAAGCGATAAGTCAAGAAAAAGTGAAACGCCAGATGATCTGACTCGAATGTGTAATATAAAGAGACAGGACAAAGGAACAGACAAAACTAAAGCAAAAACACATCAAATCTATCCAAAGAATTGAAGCTACAGGGAAGAGGATGAGGAAGAGGACAAGAAGGGAAGAGGGTCCAGTGTTCTCAGGTAGAGGATTATGAGAACTTTCATGATGGACATAGTAAGATGACATACATCAAATACAACAGTAACATACATTTCGAGGTGTATAAATCATACCATCTAAATCATATGCAGCAGTCTAAACCAATACTGCAACAAGCAAAAAACAATAGAATTGAAAAAAATGAAAATAAACACCAAATAAATAGACTGAGATGCTTTTAAAAAATGAAGATGTATGTTTTGTTTATCTGTAGCACACAATTAATTCTCACTTAATATCAGTGATTAGTTCTACAAATTGAACTTGTAGCAAACAACCTGTAAAAAATCAAGTCCTCAAATATGGAATGTCATTTTGCCCAACATCAGCTGAGATTTGTTTTCTCACCAGTGTCAAAACAACATTGAACAAATTGAGGTTATTAGATGATCAGCTATATTTCACTCCACAAGGAGACTAGGGTGCTAACAACTGGAGAACAGAAAGCAAAACAGTGGTCACACACTAGCATGGCTCGTTTCTGGACATTATATTATTTTGGTTTTTAAATATATATAGATTAACCATCTACTGGGCATGGTAGTGCATGCCTGTAAGCGGCAGCCTAGGAAGCCGTGGCCAGGGTTCAAGTCCTGCCAGGGGCACGTAGCGAGACCTAGTTCCAAAAAAATATAGCTGAGCTTGGTGGCGCACGCCTGTAATCCTAGCTACCTGGGAAGCTGAAGCTGGGGATTGCTTGAGTCTGTGGTACCCTGGGCAATGTAAGCCTGCAGTTCCACGGGCAAAAATAGCAAGACCTAGCCAAAAAAAAAAAAGTTATTAGCCACCAACATCTAAAAAAATAGGTATAAAAATGCAAATTTCAAATTCTGTTAAAACAGAAAATCTGGCTATACTGGTCCCACATTCATTTTCCAATTCACTCAATAAATAGTGTTTGGGGTAAGAGTTTTATGACAGAACTATTCTGGGTGCTGGGGATATAGCAGAGGTGAGACAGACTATAGTCAAGTAAAACAGATGAACTAGATAATTACAGAAAATGAAAATGATAAGGCAGGGCTAGGGGATGAAGCTTGACAATAGGTAAGGAAACAATGTAATTTTATTAGAGTGACTAGGGAAAATCAGTTTGCCACAGTCCATGCTTTGCCATATTACCCCCACATACTTACTTTGGTCATTAACTACTACCTTTTTGACAACTGGAGTCATCTGATGTCATGACCTCTGGAGCTGGGGGTGGAGAGGCTGGGCAGATGGGAATTAAAAATAAAATAAGGATGAGAAGACCAAAGGAAATAAGAACCAAATATGGGAGTCATATGCATATATTCACCACCACCACCACCACCACCCCACTGCCACAGTGACTGTAAATGAGCAAATGAACAATGAAGGTATCCATCCTTTAAATTTAAGTCCACCCTTGCAAGTGTATGGAACTTTGCCCATTCAGGCTGAAGCTTGTGTGTATCTGGGAAATGCCCTTTTGTGATACAAACCTCTTTTTTTTTTAACTTTTTGAGTGTGCTTTTTTAAAATAATATATATATATATATATTTCACATCATTGTGGTTCCTGGGGGTTCCCCACCACCTCCCCTCCCTGGCCACTCCAGCTGGTGATCTCAACACAAAACATATTTAGAGGAATGACAGAATGCCTGACACACAAATTATCTTCCTTCCTTAACTCTCTCTCAGCTGGTTAGACAGCCAGTGAAGAATAGAGTTAATCGCTTTGTATGGCATTCCTCAGTCACATTCACTCCTGTCACTAAAAGGTACATTTCTCTGGCCCCTAAACCTTTCCATTAAGTAGATGAATCTCCTCCTCTCTCCTGGAATTCCCCAGCCGAGAACACTGAAGGTTATGCACACTGACTCCCAAAACTGAGAATAGAGCATCCCATAGTAAGCAGGAAATTCCAGAATGTATCCTTTCACCTGCACAAGAGTATCCTGTGCACTGCTGGGCTGGCAAACAAAGGCTGGAAAATCTAGCCTGTCTTCTAGAATGTTCCCAGAGAACTCTTTCAGGGCAACTGTGTCCAAAGCCTCAGAAACATTCCCTTGCCAAAGAAGGCCAAAGAATAAATACTTCATGTTAGCTCCATTGTCTATCCCCAATTGCAGAGCAAACCTGCTTGTCAATGTGTCATCTGGCCCCTGAGAAAACATAAGGCAGAAATAGAGTTATGCCAAATCTGTCCTTCATTTTGGGCCAGGCTGCTGCCTGACTGAGCTATTATCATCTGGATTATCTGTTGGCTCTGTGACTATTTTGTGGGTTCAGTCTCTCGGAGTTGGCAAGAATCAAGAGGCGCTGTCTGAGCACCAGGGCCAACATGTTACTTGTCCCTTGCTCTTTTGAAAACTGAGAAGAGCGTTTCGACTGTCCTGGTTGTAATCCTTCCCCAGACTTCCTCCACTCCACGGCCACACTGCTCTGTTACTCCCACTAAATATCCCCTTTGAACAACCTCACGGAACTTGTTCTCTGGGTTTGCAACAATGGCCTTCCAGAAACACCCAGAGCTCACTCTGGCTCCAATCCCCGGTCTCCGCTTAGCATCTGGCAAAGAGACCCATTTGGTGCCGAAGAAACTGACCCTTTCGAGATGTTATCCACATCACTTGACATGGAATCCAGCTCCAGCCTGGACTGGAGCAGCCCAGGCATTTCCAAGGATTTTCTGCAAGAGTCCCAGCTAGGGATGTCTTTTCCGACAAGCTTCATTGTGTGAATTTCTTTCCACTCTCTGTAAACGATTTAAGCATGTATCTACATGCATCCCAGAATTCCTCAAGATGTCTATGTAGATACATATTGTTTTCATTTCAAGGGTTATTCATGTCTTCTACCACTAAAGTCAACTACAAAACAGTGCAACCTGCTATCAGGTTTTGTTCCTGAGAATCAAAGGTTATCATCACGCCGATCTTTAAAGTAACCGTTTTCAGAAATGAATAAAAATGTGTCACCAACTGGTGCTTAGTGACCAGAAGTAACCTGGCAAGGTGTTCTGGGTCGACAGGTGCTGAATTCAAGGGTAATAATGATCACAGGAGCTTGCTGAATGTGCTCCTGGGGCAGCACACTGTTAAACTCTTCCAAGGCTTGTCTCGCTCTGTCCAACTCTCAGGCTTCTGAGAAGTGCAACTGGTGTTTTGTCAGGTGAAGAAACTGAGCTTTCAAGAGATTAAGTGACTCATCCACAGTTACCAGGCAGCAAGACTGGGTTTCAAACCAGGTCTGTCACACTGCAAAGCTGCTAACAGGAAGGAGAAGGGAAGGGAGAGGGTGAGACGTCCCATGCAGCCAGCTCTCCTCATCGCCTCAAGCTTCTCGACTAATTCTCTGCATCCAGAGCAACACTTGTGTGATTAATGAATGAAGAGCTGCCTTTTCAGAATCCCCATCAGTCCCCCTGAATGCCCATTCTGACAGACACCTTGATTAAACCATCAAGATTAAGATTTTTCTCAACCTTGCCAACGCCGGTGTTTGAGGCTGGATAATTCTTGGTTTCAGGAACCACTTACATATTGTGGGATATTTCATAGCCTCTTGGCCTTTACCCACAGGAGGCTTAACCTCCAAGTTATGACAATCAAAATGGCCCCAGCAATGCAGGGGATAAAACCTCCTCATGTAGAAAACCCCTGTGAGACAACACCAGAGGTGAGAGTGTGTTAACATTCAAAGATGTCAAGGTGCAAGTCTGCAAGGTGGACAGCTGGAAGAATGGGGAGTCTTCCAATGAAGTTGCCCCTCTCACCATCACTATTCTAACCTCTAACAGAATGAGGACTCTAGCCAGCCCCAGGAAGCCTCAGGACCCACAGGCATGGAGGTGCATGGAGCAGGCTGAAAGCTTATGAGTGCCTGGAAGTGAGCCTTTCTTCAATCACATTACTCTCTATTTTTTTTCTGAGACTAGGTCTCCTTATGTTGCCTGGGGTAGTCCTGATCCCATAGACCCAAGCGATCCCCAGCCTTAGCTTCCCAGGTAGCTGGGATTACAGGTGCCTGCCACCACACTGGGCAGCTTTTTCTAGACCAGGTCTTGCTTTGCCCAGGGTAGTCTCGAGCCCACGAACTCAAGCCATCTCTGGCTTCTTGCCTCCCATCTCTTGGATTACAGGGGCACGTCACTACACCCGGCAGAGCATCTCTCTCTCCAGCATTCATTTGACCCCAGGCATGAACAGTGAGAAAGTAATCATTTCAGGCAGGACTTGAGGGGTCCCCAGGCCATAGGAGAGGTGTTCCCAGTAGGTGCCGGCCTCTCACAGCCCCTCACAAGATGGACAGTGAACAGGAAAGACCTTTGGCTAAAGTATATCATTGCACCTCAACTTTAGAACCTTTCCATCATCTCCAATGTGACAGGCATGCCTAGGTTTCACCTATGCTCAAAAGCACTATTTTGTTTAATACATGCATAGAAAATACACCTCACTTCATGTTTCTGTGTTTGGAATTTCTTTTATTTTTAGTAGCCCAGGATCCTTATCAAGTAACCTAGGCCTGTCTTGACAATGCCCTGTTGTCAGCCCTGTGAAGCAAAGTAAGGCAGGCAGGGATGTGATCTCCAGGGGTTAATGACTCTGAACACCCAGTTCCCCCCACATGCTCTATTGAGTGCTAAGTACCCCCCAAAACCTTTGATATAATGTCTTACATTTCAGGATAATACTTTGAACAAAAAACTTCCCTGCGAAAATAAAACAGCCTTTCCAAACTCAATTATGAGAAAATAGACCGTCTAATGTAAGAAAGGGTCAAAAGTCCTTTTGCCAAAAGAAGATATGCAAACAATGAGTAAACATGTGGGAAAGATGCCTCATATCAGGTGGCCATTAGGGGAAAACAAACTCAAACCGGAATGAGATCTAACATGCTGGCGGGGATGACTCCACTTAAAAAGGCTGCCCAAGTGTTAGAAAGGGCACTTGGGAACTCAAGCTGCAGGTGGGGCAGTAACATCATGCAACTGATATCATGTGCAAGTGGGGTAGAAGCCTCCAACCAACAAGCCACAGGAAAAAAGCGGCACTTTTAAAACACAGATGCTGCCGTCCACATTCTTTCATGTTTGCACCACCCGCACGTAGCAATTGCCAGTCAAAAGCAATTTCAACAACAGGGCTTTATTAACCAGAAAAATTAACCAGGAAAACAGGAAGTCAAAGAAAAGTCCCTAAAGCCACAAGTGGCAGTTATCTTAGCTCAGTCACCATTCTCAGTCCCAAAGGTCCCAAAGACACATGTCCATGATGGTGCCCCCTTGCCCTTCCACGCCCGAGGCAAGCACTCTGCAAAGTTCAGTCTTTCTCCAGCGTCTTCTCTTTTCTTCTTTGCTCTCCAGTGTTCCGAGTTGCTCTGCTTCTCCAAGTCTCTTCAAACTGCTTCAACAAATGGCTGATGCAAAATCAGCTTTCCCAATCCCTGGCTATCTCCAGGTACCAGCTTTCTATGCCACCTTGCTGCAGTGCCACACTCCTCACACCAGCTACTCTTCTGCCTTTCTCCATGGCTCCTTGCCACCACCAGTTCACTCTTCCAGGGGGCTTTCGCCCAGCATGGCTACATGGGCCTCCTTCTATCAGCCCATAAGTCTCATCTTCTCCCACCCCCTCCTTTTATATGACCTTTTCGAGCTTCTTGTTTCCTCTCGCAGGCCTTTCTCTCAGACCCTGCCTACCAGGACAATATGGTGCCAATACAATTTTCAACTACATCACTCCCAGAGGCCCCCAGCTGCTCATCTAGCCGAGTTACCCTGTATCACAACCTCTTGGCTAACAGCTTGGCAGTTTCTTAAATAGTCAGATGGACACCTGTCATGTGATCTAGCTGTTATGCGCCTATGTATTCAACGAACATAAATGAAAGCTTATGTCTACACACAGACTTGCATGGATATATTCACACAACTGAGCTAAAATTCTATAAAAATGCAAACAGTTTATAGTGGAAAAAAAACCAACAACCCTGATCAGAGATTGCTGGGGGCAGGGGTGGTAATGGTCATTCTGACCGTGGTGATGACTCCAGGGCCATGTACAGATGATAAAGTTCTAGAAAAGCCTACGTTAAGCTGGCACCCTGGGTGTGGGCGGGGAACAGAGTTACGGATCCACATTGTGATTTTCCCGTTTTCCAATTTTCAGGCTATATAGGTGGTAGAGGTTGTACCCATGCCCTTCAGAACCACCTGGCTAGTGTTCTTAGAGCAGAGTGGGACACCCATTAAAGATGCAGTAGCTTCTCTGTGAGTCAAAGTGATGGGAGGCACTCACACCCTGAGGGGACATCGTGCCTGGATGCATCCTTTGGGCAGAAGAGACCTCATCATCTGGCAGGAATGGTGGTGCGCGACTGTAATCCAAACACTGGGAGGCAAAGAGGCCAGGGATCGCTTGAGTTCACGGGTTCAAGACTACCCTGGGGCAACATAGCAAGACCTGGTCTCAATAAAGCAGCTGGGTGCGGTGGCGGGAACCTGTAATCCCAGCTACCTGGGAGGCTGATGCTGGGGATCACTTTTAGTCCACGGGATTGGGACAACCCCAGGCAACATAACAATACCTAGTCTCAAAAAAAAAATTTTAAAAAGAAGAGATCCCATCAAAACAGACAGGCCATATTTGCACTGCAAAAAATCCCTCCTTCTTGCAGTGACCCTAAGCCACTGAACATAGAGTATTGTAAACCAGCATCACCTCAAGAGAGATGCATAGAAAATTATTTAAAGCTGTTCTTGCGATCAAGAAAGGCTATATCGCATCCCAGCTGTGGAGGTGTGACCTTTGCCCTGTGGACCATACACAGAGTTGTAAAGCAGTTTGTGGTGATAATGTGTAGACAGTTAGAGCTATAGATCCGGGGCCCTCCTGCCTAGAAATAAAGAGGGTACCTGCTCCCCAGAATGCAGACAGAGGCCGAGCAGCATGGCTCCTCCCAGCACAGCCAGGCCAAAAAATCGCCCAGAGTCCCAGTGTTCACTGAGGAAGTCAAATGCACGCGCACAAACACAGCAGCCGCAGCCCAGAGGGCCCTCGAGGCTGGGGTCTGCAGGTGCAAACTGCAGTTAGAACAGCCGGGCTTCCAATAGATTTCATCCGCAACTTCAGTCTGGCCTCCACCCCACCCAGGGTGGAGAACAGCCCGGAAGCGCTGCCGCCAAATTACAGAAAACAAAGACTGTTCAGATAAAAGCAGCTCGCGGGAGAGGCACCTGAAATCCTAGCTTCACCTGCAAAACCTCTTGCGAGGCTTGCTCCATGCACAGTTAGCAGGAAACCAGCACTGGTCCTGAGGCAGGGAACCGCCTTCCAAGGCCCCCCACATCCTTTGTAAGCGATGGGGAGCTGTCCTCTGAGAAGCCCTGTATTCCTGCAACAACACCCCATCCTGTTCCCCACCCAGGCGACCGTTGCCCCTAGACGGATGCCCTTTTCAAGGCTGCAGAGGCAGGGGGTGCCTCTCAAACTGGGAACTCTCTATCATATCATCATTTTGGTTAAGCATCCTGGCTTGGACCAGGCACTCGTGAAGCTTTGTTTTTAGCAAAGAAGTGTGTGCCTGATGTGCTGGCTACTGCTTTTCACCTTGGCAGAACATTAAGAAACAGACCATCTCTCTGCTCCTTACGTTCCTTTTCTTTTATTTATTTTTTTTTTCCGAGACCGGGTCTCACTATGTTGCCCGGGGTAGTCCCGATGGTGCAGACTCAAGCAATCCCCAGCCTCAGCATCCCAGGTAGCTGGGATTACAGGCACCTGCTACCGTGCCCGGATGCTTTTTCGAGACCAGGTCTCGCTATGTTGCCCGGGGTAGACTTGAACCTGCAACTTCAAGCGATCCCGAGCCTCTTGCCTCCCAGCGCTTGGATTACAGGCGCGTACCACCACGCCTGGCTACTCTTTACATTCCTTTCATTGTTTTTAATTAATTTTTTACTCATTGCACACACACATATATACACATATATGCTACACTGTTGTCTACCCTGATGTTCTCCCATCCTTATCCTTTCATTAACTTTTATAGAGAAGACTATGGAGTTTGAGAAGTTGCCTCAGAGCTCGTCTTCCTCGGTCAACAGGGCCCTTGGTTCCTGCCAGGGAACTCTCCGGAAAGGCTTTCTCTGCGGGAGGGTCACCCCAAGGCCGGCTCTCCAAGTAGTTTTGCCACTTGTGAGGGACCATATCCTGGCTTTGCATGAACAAAGCTTATTTTTCATATCAGAATGTCCAATTTTTGGACATGCCAACAAAAGAACATCAAAAAGCAATATCTCCACCATCACTCTCCTAGGAAGTCCCTGTGTTTGCCTCCAGATCTTACCCTTGGGCGTACTTCATTGTTACACTGCTGTGTGTGTGTGTGTGTGTGTGTGTGTGTGTGTGTGTGTGTGTGTGTGTGTACACGTCTCCTAATGCTTCCTCTGACATGGCTTGGCTGGTTTGCAGACATGGAACGCGATGTGGATCTGTGAATGCCTAGTTTTCACTTAGCAACAGAAGAAATTGACCTTTGGACATTTGTACATCCCCAAACTGTTGATTTTCATCAGAGGATGGTGACTCTTTAGAGGAACACAGTGTTAGGGGCCTGTGAACCTCTGGTTACAACAGTTTCATCTGTGGATCAGTTGACAACCTGGCTTCTTATGTGTTCTTGTTTATCGATAGCTTATTTAATATATAGTGTTGATTCATTACTAGTGAATTCACAGACAACAGCACTAGATCTTGTGCATGAACAAAGCTTATATAACACATGTATTTTGTCCAAAAGGCGCACCACACCCTCTGGCAGTTAGGAACAGTAGACAGCATTTTGGAATTACGTTTGAATCATCACGGGGAGTGAAATTTGAGTCACCAAATTTCAACCCACAAAATACACAAACATGCAAAAATTGAGCATCGCCGGGGGGAACTCACACATCAAGCAACACATATTTTCCCCCACTCTGCACATGTGCGAAATGACTGCGGAGGTGTCGTGGGTATTGATCAATCATTTCCTTCTAAATGGCACTTGCAGAGAAACACAATAGGATTCTTCTATCTCGTTCCCAAGATCATCTTCAAAATTGCACAGGCTGTTGAATGCCATCTGTGAGGGATGAAGCCAGAGGGTCTGCGTTTGCATGGAGTGTGGGGCTTCGGTCTCCAAGCCTGACCTCCACAATGTCATACAACAATGTGAACAAGTCACACATTTCCTCATATGCAGAAAGCTAGCTGTAGTTCATCAATTCTCATTCTTCCCCATGTTAATATATCTGGAGCCGATCTTTTTGTTTGTTCCACTTTTGACGATGTTCCTCAACTTAGTTGCTGCTGTTTTCTTCCTGGGGGGGGGGTACATAAAATAAAGGAGTGTTCTCCATCTTTTGGCACCTTGGAAGTGACAAAATGTGTTCAAGGTGATACCTACCACATGGTATGGTGAGCATCAAGCAATGCTACCACGCCACAGCCTGTGAAAAGGTAAACCACAAGTGAAAGGATTGACAAATGCAAAGCTCTTTTAAATCCAGGAATTGGCCTGAATGGGGGTATTTTCTTGTTCCTGGATTAGATCAACCTTTTTCTATTCAAGTTACTCTGGAAATGTCAAATCGTTGCACCATGATCTCCTAATGTCCTACAATCTTGCCTCCATTTTTCAGCCAGCGAATTCATTTGGTGGATCATCAGTATTTTTTGCATAGAAATGATTCCAAAAGAGAGTCCAAGAAGGACTTCTTTGCAGAGAGTAAAATGCATTTTGTTGGGAATGTGGAAGAAGAGACTTCTCCAGGTCTGTGATGTGGTAATCAGACAGTCTCCTGTGATCCGGTTATTGGGATTCTCTTGTTTGCTTTATGAGAGCTTCGCTAGTGATGCTGGGATTTCCTCTCATAAAACTGTTCAACCAATGTTCTGTCTTATCTGTAGCAAAAGAAAAGTGAAACAATGGAGGCAATAATTCAGTGCTAAATTTTAACCCACAACTGTTCCACATAGGTCAGCTAATTATCATCTCAGTTGCTGTCTTTGCTTCCATCGGTGGGGGCGGCAGGGAGGTTACCTGGATTCTGTGGATAAAATAGCTTATAACTCCTTCACCCAGACAGTTGTGTGTCCTAGCTTGTTCCCTGATGTAAAGGGACAATTTAACATCCAGAACTTTCTCTGGCATCCAGATAGACACACATGATGGTGTCAGCATCGGGTGTGGGAAGCTAAGCTTTGAACCCTGATAGAAAATATGGAGTTTGCTTAACCTGCTATTCCATTGTCAAATGACTATAAAGTAAGAGGATAAATGAGAAGGGGTAACAGTCTACGGTTTACTACACTGCTTCTGTGAACCAGTACATTTTCTTAGGTGTTTGGAACTATTTGAACACACCAAATGTGACCATTAGCATTTCTAATTGCTGGCCCTTGAATGTAAAGCTATTTGTTTTAGATCAAGAAATAAGGAACTGATACACCTTTAAAACCCAAGTCTTGTTCCAAAGCCCCACTCTTTCTACTCTCTATGACAAGAAGCTCTAACTGGTGTCCCAGAGCTGTTTCAAGCACTCTTTATCCATTTCCCAGCTCTTCTCTTGGGGTAATTTCCAGCCTAACCACTCCATTCCTGGGTTGACTTTGTATCACCATGACACACTTAAGTAGGTGCTGGCTAATGTTTTTGAGACCATGGAGCTTTGTTTTGCCTTTGGTCCAGCAAGAATATATCTCTTTCTCTCCACCACATCCCCCTTAAAACAAAATGGGAAAAAAAAAAAGGCAAGAGATGTACCATTTCACTGTGTTTCCTCTTTGATTTCTGTTCTGAGCACAGGTATTGCCTCAGTAATTATCATTTTGGAGTGCCAGATGATAAAGATGAGCATCTTCTTTCTGTAAATGTCAAGCTGGAACATGGAGATTTTAATTGACTTGCCCAGCCTCACATAGGAGGTAACAGAGCAAGAAGTGAGATCCAGTGCTCTTAACTCTCCTTCATCAGCCACATCAGACCATGCTACCATTTTCTGTAAGTTAGTAAATATTTACAGCTTTAAATACCTTCCCAGCTGCAGTTAGGACAAGAAGTCCTTTCAGAGATATGTACATGCATGTAAGGCAGATGTGAGAAATGTAAACTTTACTAAATGGACACAACCACCCTGATAGCAAAAGACATAGATTGCAACCTGGAGACCAGAGCAAACGCTCCCACTTTGCCTTCCATTTCTTCGTCCTTCTTCTTGTTTTAGTCAAAGAATAACACCTTTGACTAAAGACTCCAAGTCTGTGGTCACTTAGAAATGTACCGATGAAAAAGTACAAACTATTAGTTGGGTAGCAACTTTCCCGAACTCACAATGTTTTCAAATATCTGACTTTGGGAGAACTCGTCAAAGCCCATTGTTGGATGGCTAGTTCTTCTCTGTTGGCTAGAATGTTGATCCTGTCATTTTCCTACTTTCAAGAAGATCATTTTTATATTAAATCATATAGGATTTCCATGAAGATATTAGTTTTCATCTTTATAATTTAGTAAGACAATTGCAGTGTGCTAGCTCTGGACTCATTCTAATCACACAGATTATTTTTTTGTAAAGATTAATATTTACATATCAGCAATAAATCTAATAAGTCTAGTTGACATTTATCACCATATAGAATTAATGTTTAGGATTTTGGTTGCATTTGCCTAATAGACTTTGCCTACCCCCTCATCTTCAATGTTTACCGAGGTAACATTCATCTACAACATTCATGTGTAGAGGTTCAGTCTCTACAAAGGGTGTTATCAGGCCATGTCCATCACCAAAACCCCAGTAATCCTCAACCCTAGTCCACAGAGTACCCTTCCACCTTTGCTTCAATCTCTTTATCCTCCGACCTTGATAGTCTCAGGTCAAAGGATTCAAAGGGTTGTTTTGATTTTTTTTTCTTTCTTCACTTAGCTTTTTACCTTCTGCATATGAATGAAACCATCTGGCATTTGTCTTACTCTTTCTGGTTTAGCATAATTTCTTCCAGGTCCATATGTATTGTTGCACATGGCAAGCTTTTGTCTTTTTTCTATAGCCACGTAGTATTCCATTGTATAGATGTACCCCACATCTTTTTACTGCACTCATCTGTTTTAGATATTTAGGTTGTTTCCATAACTTAGCTATTGCAAATAGCTGCAATAAGCAAAGGAGTTCATATATCCCTCAAGTTTGTCATACCTGTTCTTTAAAAAAGGATGCCTGAGGAAGGAGAACGTCTATCTAAATGAAAACTTAGATTTTTAAAAATTTTTTTAATTTTTTATTTTTATTTATTTTTTTATTTAGACTGGGACTTCGGTGATGGGCATGTCCTGATAACACCCTTTGTTGATCTGGAACCTTTACAAAACATAAAATAAAACACATGAATGCTGTAAACAAATGTTACCTTGGTAAATACTGAAGATGAAGGGGTAGACAAAGTCTATTAGGCAAATGCAATCTAAATCCTAAATGTTAAATCTATATGGTGAAAAATGTCAACTAGACTTATTAGATTTATTGCTGTGATACATAAATATTAATCTTTACAAAAAATAATCTGTGTGATTAGAATAGAATAAGTCCAGAGTTAACACACAGCAATTGTCAATATATTATAAAGATGAAAACTAATATCTTCATGGAAATCATAAATGATTTAATTTTTTAAATTATTTTATTAGCTTTTTATTTTAATTTTTCTTTTGTAGTTTTCATACAATATTGGTCATGTTTGTATGGTTGTCATTCCCCTTAGGTTTGGCCCTCCCTTCTATTTTGTACTCCTATCCTCCTACCCTATTCCCCTTTGCCCTCTCCCCACCTCCAGTCATTCCAACTCTTCACGCTGCAAGCTACTGGTCCATGTGTGGCCCACTGGTCTTCTCTTTTTCTGGAACAATGTTCTTTTTTCCTGGGTGTAGACTTGCACTCCTGGACAGCAAAAGACCAAGTTGCTCGGACCTACAGGAGTAGCTGAGGCAGGTAGTCAGGTCAAGCAAGTCAGGAACTTGTTGTAGGACAGATGTGTGGTGCAGTTCTCTGGGATCCTTTCTGGTGTCTGTCACATGCTGCTGCTTCTATGCCATGCAGTTTTGTTATCTTGGTTTGGGAGCCCAACTCCCAGCCACTGGCGGTGGAGAAGTTCCCAGATTTCCCCAGGTGCTTGGTCCAGTTCCTCTCCTATTTTGTGTTAGCAGCTCTGCCATGGGACCATAGCCGCATCTCTGTGACTTTCTTCCCCCCTTGATTGGTAAAGGAGGGAGCCTCATTCATGTTGCACAAAACTGTGGGCCAGGGGGTTGGTTCCCTAGTTCCAGCGATGATGAAGGTAGAAATCTGTGACAAGTCACCTCAATCGCTGGTCTCACGCTCTTGTCTCAGTGGTTCCAAAGACACCGCTTGAGTCTTACCCAGGTGGAAGAGTATCCAGGGCCATCATTACCTCCTTTCCTCTCCATTTTATCTGCAGCTGGAAAGACTGGTTTTTTAGATTTTTGATTTCTTTTAATCTTTGTAGTGAATCCTGTGTCTACCTTGTTAGCTGGAGCGAACAAAACAAAGAGATTTTATGGGTTCCCCATAACTGGGAAGTTCAGGAGAGGAATCTGGCGCAGATATTGTAGGTATTCTCTTTCTCCACGCCTGACCTCTGCACTACTCTGCTTTAAAGTGTGTCAGTAGCCTTCAGTCTACCCTCACCACACCTAAAAGGGAAGGTGGATGGAGGGTATCATTCTAACTGCTTCTTTTCAAAAAAGCACAGGCTGTTGCCTTTCTATCTTCCATCCCAAAAAGCTGTGGAGGGTGTCTGATCAATCTGATGAATCACCTTCTCCCCCTCAGACAAATGCCTGTGAAGAGGTGGACTGTGGTCACCATGGCTAGGTCACGTGGCCATCCTCCCTGCAGGGAGCAGGGGTCATTGGGCAATGACCCCCCCCCCACCAACGCTACCATCAAAGCCCTACCAGGAATCAAGATGGAGAAAGAGCTCCCAGAGGACAAGAAGTGGTGATGGCAGAAGAAAGATAGAAAAATAAGTTGGGGAGACAAAAAAGCAATTGTTAATTCAGCCTGTTTCACTGGGCTTTTGATGATAATTTTTATGATGAAATTTTAGTTAAGCACTTGGTGTTAGATGTTCAAGGCTAATGTGTGACTTTCAGATTTCCTACCCTCTTTAACGTAGAAAGTTATTGTGACAGACATGATTTACAGTGTATTCCATGCCCTAGTGAATTGATTCGTAATGTTTTTTAGCGTTATTAGCAAGAATATTAGACAAAATACATTGTTCTCAATCAGTTTCTGCTCAGGGTTCCAGAGCTTCTCAAATCATATTTTACGAATTTTAAAATGTCCCCTGTGAAGTAGCTGGCACATGTTTTGCTGTGAAGTCTTTTTGCCAATGCAGAAACTGGGCCCTGAGGAGATTACACAATCTCCCCCAAAGTCCCACAACCAGTTTGTGGCCAAGCCAGTAAACATGTCTCATGTTCTGACTGTAGGAATCAGCTCCCTTCTTTCCCACTATTTAGCCCTGATGTTGAAGATTGATGTTGATGAGGATCCTGATGTCAAGCACCAGTGTGATTGATTTTTAATGATCTTTACTTTTATCATACAAGGGAAGTAACTTCTCTTTTCCTGGCTAGGAGTCCTTCAGAAAAAGTCACAAATCAGCCCCCTGAGTCCTGCTTACAAAACTGAGCAAAAATGAATTCTGCTGAGTTGACAAAAACTGATAACCTCAGTCCAACTTCCCTGGCCATAGCCAAAAAAAAAAAAGCCAAGAAACAAGCATCTGTATTATGAGGACTGCTGAACAGCTTTCTTATTTTATCATGCCTGAGAGGAGTGAAAAACATTGTAAGAAAATGAGATGTTGAAACCCTGGGAAAGGGAGACATTAAAAGCAAGGCATTCAAGGACAGAAAAGGAAAAAGAATGGAGAAACTAAGGAAATCATTGTGCATAAAGAAGTCAAAGAGAAGAGTGGAGAAGTGAGTTTGGGAGGAGATGGTGAGAACTTTCCAGAAGGCAGTTGACACTACATCCCTACTATGTGCCATGCTCTCACACCCACTGTCTTGTGAATACCAACATCAAGGGGACATGTGGTCATCCTACATTGTGTGAAAAAGGAAACAAGATTATAGAATCCAGGAACTTGATAGATTTATGCAGCTAAGAAAGTATGAGGATGGGCTGAACCCAGACATCTCCATTTGCTCAATTTAAGTTTTTTATCCTCTACTCCTATCATCTATGCAATATCAAATCTCTCCTGTCTTAGATTATCTAGAAGCAGACCTCTGATAAGGCTTCATGCACAAAGGACTTCTCAAAGAAGCAGTTTAGGAACAGAAAGGGGAAAGGAGGGAGGGAATTTATAGGGGTTTTCTTGGAAAAACTATAAAAAACTTAACCAAATCCACCAGGACTATGACTTGTACTTCAGAATTCATCCCACCTTGAGGCAAGGGAGTGAGATTTTGACACCCTGCTTGCCCATCATTGTCTGTGAGTGGTGCCCCTTGCCCACAGTGGGGAGGCCTGTTGGGGAAAATATCTCAGGGGAATGGCTGGTTAGAAGGCAGGTCTCTGGAGAGGAAGATGATGCAAGGCTGATGGTCATGCTCACAGCAGCTGAGGGTGGGTGCTCAAGAAAGACCAGAGTGTCTTCTGCACACTCCACCAGTCTCACCATACAATGGAAGGAGCCACAAACCCAGAGAGAAGGAACCACAATCCCTCTCAAAGGGCCCAGGTAAATCCCAGAGCCCTGGCTGCTGCTCAGCGCATTTCACCTCCAACCTACAAACAACAGATCTCACCCTGGAGCTGTTCCTGTGATCACGAGGCCCTAGCCTCATCCCCAAACACCTTGCCCTCTCAATGGCCCATCTGCCTTTCCTTGAAGTTGAGGGTCAATGCTTTAGAAGACTCAGAGGAACCAGTACCCAAGCCCTCACCTTCACCACGTTCCTCTATTTGTCACCCCCTCTGTCTTCTTGTTTTTCTGCACCAGAACCTCAAGGACTTAAAGAAAAACAACCCCACCCAGCGACCTCTGCACCTCCACAGAGATTCTGAATCAGTTTACTTGGGATTCTTTTAAAACCCCTGAGTGAGGCCGGGCACAGTGGCTCGTGCCTGTAAGCTTCAGCCTATGAAGCTGCCAGGCCTAGGGATCGCGGTTCGAGTCCCGCCTGGGGCCCTGTAGCTAGACCTAGTTCCAAAAAAATAGCTGGGCGTGGTGGTGCGCGCCTGTCATCCCAGCTACCTGGGAAGCTGAGGCTGGGGATTGCTTGAGTCTGTGGTACCCTGGGGAACGAGAGCCTGGGGTTCCACGGGTAAAAATAGCAAGACCTAGTCTCAAAAAATAAAATAAAATAAAATAAAACCCCTGAGTGATTCTAGCTGCAGCCAGGATGGGGAAGCACCATACCAAGCATTCCTCAGCCTTTACAGAATCCCCAAGGGCACATGAAAGAAAAAAAAAATACCCGTGCTCAAGTATCGTGCCCCAGAAATTCTGATTTGATTCTTCGTCAGTGGAGATCTGGCATCCCGTGTTTGAAAGGTCTCCACATGCTTCGAAGGTGCAGCTGAGCTGGAGAGCTAAACTAAACTGGAGAGCCACTGGCTGGGAATTTTTAACTGTGCCTTGAGGAAGCTCGTAGGTGCAGAAGGATCTATTGGGCTCTTTGGAGATCAGAGACCCGGAGAAAGGAAGCAGCCCCTGTGCATAGACGGTGGCAGCAGAAGGGAGAGACTTTTTCTTAATTTAATTTTTTATTGATTATGCATATTTTTTCTTTTTTCTATTCTTTTTTTTTTTTTTTTTTTTTTTTTTTTTTTTTTTTTTTTTTTTTTTTTTTTTTTTTTTTTTTTTTTTTTTTTTTTTTTTTTGAGATTAGGTCTCGCTGGTTTTGCCCGTGGAACCGCAGGCTCTCGTTGCCCGGGGTACCACAGACTCAAGCAATCCCCAGCCTCAGCTTCCCAGGTAGCTGGGATGACAGGCGCGCGCGGGCCCCAGGTGGGACTCGAACCGTGATCCCTAGACCCGGCTGCTTCATAGGCTGAAGCTTACAGGCACGAGCCATCGTGCCTGGCTATATTTTTTTCTTACATCATTGTAGACCCTAAAGTTCTCCTACCACCATATCACCCATGAACCAACAACATGATGTCTTATGCTCATCTCTCCCTGGATTTTGCCCTCCTTCTCTCCTCCTCCCTTGCTGTGTGCTTCAATTCTGTTATCAGTTTACTAGTTTTAACTTTCCCTTGTCCTTTTGTTTGGTGTCTATCTCACACAAAGTGAGACCATCCGATATTTATCTTTATTTTGTTTTATTTTGGCTCGCGCGATTCCTTGTTGCTCCATCCACAATGGTTTCACTTTAACACCATTTCTAATTAGTCATTTTGTTGTTTACACATTTATGTTTATATGTACACATATGTGCACATATGTGTACATATGTGTATGTGTGTATGTATATATATATATTACATTATTGCATTCCTTGGGGTTCTCCCCTCCACCTTATCACCCATGAACGTTCATCCTGATCTTCTTGTGTGCCTCCCTTCCTTGATTTCTCCCCCTTCCCCTCCCTAGCTGCCTGTCCCAGTTTAGCTTTTTTGACTTTTTCTTGGCCTTTTGTTTGTTGTTCCTATATCCCATCTGTAGGTGAGACTATCTGGTTTGTGTCATAGGGAGAGAAGATTCTTACTTTATTTTATTTTATTTTGAGACCAGTTCTCACTATGTTGCTCGGGGTAGTCCCAATCCCACAGACTCAAGTGATCCCCAGCCTCAGCCTCCCGGGTAGTTGCGATTACAGGCACCTACCATAGCATCTGGCTGCTTTTTCAAGACCAAGTCTCACTATGTTACCCAGGGTCATCTCGAACCCCCAAACTCAAACAATCCCAGGTCTCTTGCCTCCCAGAGCTTGGACTACAGATGCCACCATGCCCGGCTAGATTCTTATTTTAAATTCGACAACCAATAGCCCATCGGCTCACATTTCCCACCACATGGAACATGGAACTAGAGCTTTTTGCGTCAGCACATCTTCCTGAGCAGCTTTCCACTGGAGACCTGCGAGGAAGTCATTCCTGGAATGGTAGGTGCCTCGGGCACCTGAGACAAAGTCCCAAAAGCATTCCCTGCTCAAGGCAGCCCAGGCATTGTCCCCTCCCAACACCTGGCACCTTGTCTTCCTCTGTACCCGGGTCCACATATCCCAGCCACTGGGTACCTGAAATTGTCTCCAAGTGACTGGACTTGTCCCACTCATGGCCCTCCACTGCCCTTCCCCATCACACACACATACACACACACACACACACACACACGCACGCACGCACTCATTCTTCTCCCTATTGACACACCCAGAGGACAGTACCCCTAGCTCAGTGGGTATCTGTGTAGAAACGTCCTGCCATCTACACCCCTTTGTATGTCTTCTCCGTCTGTGTTGAGCCATCCTGTTCATGACTCCAAATGTTCTAGAAGCCTGGGCTGGGCAGGACAGGGCAGGGCCAGGAAAAGCAGGCAAATTCCCCAGACCCCCAGGAGTCATCATGCTCTTCCCCTGGCTTCTTTTCTCTGGCCTGTTGTTCTCTTGGGCGTTCTGTCCTTCTCATGCTCTATCTCAGATGCTCTCCTCCTCCTGCTCTCATTCCTGGGTGATGCTTTTAGCCCTGCCTCCCAGGTTCAAGTGAGCCCACTCACTCGTGCGCACCCCCCCTGGGCCCAGGTGTGTACAATCATGGTGATCATAGAGGCTATTGGCAGAAAAAACCTAACCCTACAGCAAATTTCATTGACCCTACAGCAAAGCCCCCTTGACCCTACAGCACGAGCCCCCTTGCTGATTCACCTGGACTACTCTGTCCAGAAGAGCCTCTATAGCCAAGGACATCTTGATCCACATTGAGGCATGATCTTCATATTGAGGCATGATCTTCATGGCCTCTCTTGACTGCTGCTTCCAGCTTCTAAAAGCTGATGCAGTTAGTTCTCAGTATTCCCAGTGTAGAAAGTCATTGCAAATGCTGAGTTAGCAGATACTGATACCAAACCATTGCTGTGAGAACAAGCAATGAGTTTCTTCCTTCAAGCTTTGGTTTTCAGCATCAGTCACTACATCACCTCGTTCCTTGTGTGTTTCTGTTTCCAGATACTTTATTTAATAGATACTGATTCATTAACAGTCAACTCACAGCCAATAGCACTGTCAGACCTGAACAAAGCTTATCTCATACAGTCTCTGATCAGGCACACCACCATCTCTTGCACATGGTGCACCAAGCAGCGTCTCAGCCCTACGCTCAAGGGCCACTTGGAACAGCAGACCATCAGCAGAAAGCAGAAAATGTAAATATTGTGGCATTAAGTAGATTGTGAAAGGGACAGTTATTGAGCTGAAACAAGAAGACAGATAAACCTATCAGTTCGCATGGCTGTGAAAGTGCCACAAGTATAGATTTTACAGCTACAGAACAGGTGAATTCCCAATTATGGGGATAATTCCCATACAAATAATTTATAGAGTAGGTGAATTCCCAACTAAGAGAATAACTTCCATACAAATAATTCCCAACAAATAATAAGCACTGAATATCTAAACATCCACTTCTGATGTCTTTGTGTTTTCTATTCATGTAAAAGCCTCTGTTTTAAGCAATAACTCCTGGAATACTATAGAGATCAGGTAAAAACTCATAGTGTTATTACTTTTCTATTTTTAAAGAAACTCTTTTGAGGAGGAAATGCTCATATCTCCAAGGATGATTGAAGTTAGATTCTTTCTCAACTAAGAAAACATAATGGATGGGATAGTAAAGCTATATTGATAGCTGTTTCTTTTCCACTGGAACAGTATTTTGGGGGGAATGAGAACTACAGACATATTTGTAGTCTTTATTGGGGATACATAGAGAGAGACTCTTTTTCTTTGATTTCAGAATGGTATCAGCCATTTTAAAAAGACCAAGCCAAGCCAGGGTGTGTCTGTCATGTATAAACAAAACAAAACAAATGCTGGATCCAAGCCAGGGGTGTTAACCTCCAGATTGCCCAGCTGAGGTCTTCTACAAAGAGACTCAAAGGAACCACCATCACCAAAGATTGAGCAAACTGAAAAAGTGGATATCTCTCCCCAGTCTCCAGGACTGAGCCCACCTCTTCCCTCTGATTCACTCTGTGGCTGCATCCGTGGGGCAAATGACCTGACTGCTAATTTAAACCATCTGGGACAGGTCCGTGGCTGTGTGCTGATGGATCACTTGGCAGACTGCGTCTGTTCCCATACACCTTTGCAGGGGTTGAAGGGAGGCTGTGCAATGGCACTGCCTGGCCATTTCTGAAAGGATGGGTAAAAGCAAGTGGATAGAGTATTAGTTCTTGGCACCAAAAGCTGCCTCTCTGTCAGTCAGCAGCAACTTGGTCTTGATGGTAAGGGCCATTACCATTGCTCTGGCTTCTACCAGGAACAGTTTCCAGTCCTTTTTCCATTTGTGGGTGCACCATGGAATGACCAGAGGCAGGGAAAAGCAGGTGTTAGCCACCCTTCCTATCTCAAGCATTTCCCTAGTTGGCCCAAGCAAACATTTTAAGCTCAAATACTTGCCATGAAGACACAGCTTCAGAAAAGGTCCTCTCCGTACCCCCATCCCTCCAACCAAATGGGTAACAGAAATGCTAGATAAGTCTGCTTCTAGTAAATATCATTCCAACTTGAATAGGTGAAGAAGTACAGAAGACAAATGCCTTAAAGTTGAAACATAAGATGTGTTTGGGTTGGAGTGCCAGAAGCTTCTTTTTTGGTTGCATCCTAAATGCAGCTTCCCTCAGAGGTTCAGAACTATGTAACCTTGGGTCCACCCAACCTAGAGAAGAAATTCTATTGGAATGTTCTGAATTCCAATCTGAATTCTCCTGTGAGGAGTGTAGGAAGACAACCAGCTAGTGAAGAGAGAGCTAGGGAAAGAGGAACACCCAGATCCTTTAGGGCAGCAGCAATGCCAATGGAGACCTAACTTATCTGGCTCAGAGCATTCGAGCCACTAAGGCATTTATCTTTAAGGATGTGCTAACTCGATTGCCTACTTGTAGGCCCACTAAGAAGGGAAATCCATCACCAACAAGCATTCATTCAATGATGATTCAATTATCTTCATACTGCATTTTCTTTTCTTGAGCTGGGAGTATTCCACTTGGGATTTTTTCATTTCAGTGCCACAAGGGACATAAGTTCAAAGCAGAAATCTTGCTGTGTCGCTCTGTTGTTGAGTTACTTCCAGCGTAAGAAAATTCAGCATTCATAAGAATTCCTATGCAAATCATTTTATTTGGGAACAATATTGTTGAACTCTCTTCAAATCAGCTGAGCAAAACCTAATAGGGCTTTAATGAGCAGATCACTTTGGGGTGGATGAGACATACATTACAAGGACCTTTCTGAACCCTCAGGAACCACAGTAAAGGAGTTAAGAAAATACAGACAGTTTTAGGAAATCAGAATTCCAAGCCAGGTCCTCTTCATCAAATTCCCAGGAATCTGACCGGACTATGGACTAGCTAAGTGGACTAGGAATCTGGACTAGCTTTGCTGACTGGACTAGCTAAGTACAGACCTCCATCCAGAAGCCATCATGCTTCAGCTTAGAGTATTTGAACAGATTACATCTTCTTCCTGAAGACATCACTGGTCTGTGAGACAAAGTCTGGGCCCATAGCTTCATTTGTGCCCTTAAAACCCAGCAAGTATACTTGAGACTAACAGTCCAAAGGGATAAGAAGAGCTCCTGACCCTCAAACACTGCTCTTGTTGGACTGAACTAGCCTCAGATTCTCAAGCAATGTTTTAATTGGAGTGCAGTGTGAAAGTCCTGTGAGGAACGAGGATCTAGTCTTCTCAGGTTACTTGCCATGCTCCTCACTTCCATTTCCATGGCAGACTCTTGCAAAGATGGTATGATATTTTTAAATTATATTTCAAGAGTCAACTTAATACTCATGCATAATTTTTGTAACTAGAAAGTATTTTTCTAAGATCCCTAAGAAAACTTGAAATCTTTTCCAGATAACAAAAGAACCAAAGAAGAGTTTGATTCTTTTCACTAGGCTGTCTGTGTATGGTTTTTTAAAAATGACTTCTGAGAGAAGATATGATTCTCTGTATTTGGCTAGTTCCTAATTTTGTTAACTGTCCAAATAAGTTCTGGTGCTTTTCAACCTGGTCTCCACATGGAGGTGAACTTTTCTAAATGATGTTATGGCCTGTGCTTAATACAGTTCCCAGTTCAAAGCATGTGCCACAAACGTTTGGTGAATGGCTGGATGAGGAAATACATACTTGTTTTCAGGTATCAAATCCTTCCTTATTTTTTCTTTTTCAAAAGTGCTCTTGAGTTCATAATTCTTATGCTATAAAATGTGCAAAACATGTCTGATCTTTAGTTGTTTATACATTGATCTTAAAAATTCACAAAGTGTCTGAACATTTCATTTAACCAATCAGTTTATACAATTTTGTATGTCAAATGTGCCCATACAGCAGACCAAGAAGTGAATGACCCACCAGACCAGATGCAGTGGACAGATCACAGTGAAGGACATGGGAAGGGCATTTGGGTTCAAAGTTAGAGACCACAGTACCCTAGAGATGTAACTGCAGAGCAGGGGATGATAACGGAATCCATGAAGGTCCAACCAAAGGGGCTGATCATTACAGAAAGGGAAGAAACAGGATCATGAAAAGGCATGAGTTGAAAGACTGATTCAGTCTGAGGGAAATCTGAGGAAGTGTGTTGTGAGAAGAGCAAGCTGGTAAAAAGGAGAGCTCATGAAAAGCAGGAATAGGGTGCCCAGTCCTCAGAAGCAAACAAGGAGGAAGGCATTAAGATCATGACTTCCACAAATGACTTGGTAATCAGAAAAAACTATAGTCCTTTGAAGAATAACTGTTTATCTATAGAACTTCCAATGCAAGGTTGTATTTTAACTTAAAATTTGAGTTCCAGGTAGAGGCCTGGGTTTAAATTCTTGTTGTGCTGCTCATTTGAAATCGGGTCAGAATTGGGAAGAAGCCGCCAACCAGCAAGCCATTGGGGAAAAGAGGTATTTTAAAATGCAACTTCCGCCATCTAGCTTCTTATCAAATTCATATCACCAGTGCACACAGCAGCAGTTGCTAAAGTCACAAAGCAATTTAAACAACAGGGTTTTATTTATAAGGAAAATTAGCCAGGGAAATGAAAAGTCCTCAATGCCACAAGTGGCCAGTTTTCTTACCCCAGTCACCTTTTAGTCCTAAGATCCCAAACACATACCCAAGATGACCCTGCAAAGTCCAGTCTTTCTTTTCTATGCTCTCTCTCTCCAGTGTTCTGAGTTGTGGCTTCTCCAAGGCTCTTCAAACTTTTCCAACAAATGCAGACACGAACTCAACTTTCCAAATATGCCACCTTGCTGTGACTCCATGCACTTCTTTCATGAGGGCTGCCTTTGGTCACATCTGGCCACATTCACCAGGCCTGCTCTCAGCAGTCCCTGGTCACTCCTGGTCTGCCATTCTGGCATCCGACTCCACACCAGCTACTTCTCTATCGGCCACTCTCCCATCATGGCTCCTTGTCATCTCTAGCTCACTCTTCTAGGGGCCTTCTCCCAGCCAGGTCACATGGGCCTTTCTATTAGTCCACCATTCTCATCTCTCTCTCCTATCTCTTGACTCATCTTTTTATCCACCCTTTCCACACTTCTCATTTTCTCTCATAGGTCTTTCTCTCAAACCCAACCCACCAGAGCAGTATAGCACCCATACACGGCATCACTACCTTGTATCACATTCACTGGGCAGCTCTGGGAAGCCACTGAATTGCCTAGGTTTCTGTTTTGCCTTCCACAAAATGGAAAGAATGATAGACCCACTTCATTGGGTTGCTTGTGGAAGGATTATGTGAGGATTAGTTCGAAGTCTCTTGATACTTCGACGTTCTCAGTAGCGCTAACAAAAATAAAACATTCATCTTACTTAGACTGAGAATGCAACTGGACTGAAATTATATTTTCTTCCATCATAACCCTCTTCCTACCATTTAATACTCTTGACAAATATTTGAGAAGCACATATGGTTTGTATGAGAACTGCTCTTGATTCATCCTTATATGTGTTCTATGGAGTCAAATCTCTTGCCCTTCCCGCTCCTCCGATAAAACTGAGATGATAGCATGCGTTTTTGTTAAGCAATTCACTCAGACTGACTTGGATATAGTCCAGCAATGCAATGTACTCAGTGCCAAGAGCTCCGTTTAGGGATGCTGAATTCTGAGTGATGACATCAGCACACCATTTTGAAATCTCTCCCAGCACTAAGCTCGGACAACTTATTAAAGCTCTTTATGACTGAATATTGCCATACATTTCCCTAATCTCTGTGTACTGAAAAGCCAAATTGTTTCCAACTCTTGTATCCACTGTATTATTCACTCTGGGCAAAACTCATTTAGATTCACCTCACAAAGGAAAATATTTAATTCTAAGACAAATAAAATTGTGAAAGAAAATGTGATTGACTTCCTCTGAAGTCATAAAATCCTGGGATAGAGACAATTGTGAACAGTCTTTCCGGCCACATCTGTGTCAGCCTCACGCAAGTGTGCCTTCTCTTCAGCAACGCTACTTCAGCCCAGGAAATACAAGTCTCTGTGCTGAGTTGAGGGCTTCTTCTTTTTCTCAGCAGTATTTTTCATTTACACTTTTAAACCTTTCACTCGCCTGAGTTTCCTCTTTTGTTGTCTTTACTGTATCCGGTTGTTTTGTTTTTATACAGATTTGGAAAACTTCCTTCCTGCCATTCAGATTCTCTCTTCAGATGTCAGAGGGAGAGATAATGGTCCATTGCTAGCCCTCTGGTCAGGGAGTGATGGAGGAAACAAGGAGAGCTGTAGTCTCCAGAGGTTCGTCAGGTTGACATACTTCATGTGTGAGAGCAGGCAGTGTGAGACAACAGTAGTTCTCTGTTCCCTCCCATGATGCTGGGCCATTAACATGCAAGGCTAGTGTTTTGAAAATTGTCAGTATTTTCTAATCTACACTCTCTTTGAAATGTCAATAAGTTTGTTAAAGCACTTAATCACTCAGGGCAGAGTAGGATTTATTGCAAATGCCAACTTTCTTGATCAAAATCCACTCTTCCTGGCTTCTGGCATACCACATCTCTCTCAAGTAGATTCCATTCAGTAGTTTTATGTTCATGAAATACCAACTATACCTTAAATAATATCTTTTAAAGGAACCCATGCAAATGGGAAAACATATCTTTTAGTGTAACTTGCCTATAAAAGAGATTTCAAAAGCTGATTATTCTTCAGACACTATTCAAAACTACCTCCTTTCCAAAGATTGCTTACATTCCAATGAAAAGTGTGGAAGACTTAGGAGATGAAGTCACACTTATCTGTGTTCCTATGGAAACTATTTGAATATTTGTTTTCTATGGATTTTTATTCACTTTTGAATCTCACTATTAAAGAATGCCCCTTAGCTGCTGAGAAAGAATTTGTAGCCTGGGCATTGACAAACTAGGTCAGCATTTAAGATTCTGACAAGTTTTTGAAATGAATTATTTTGGCACTTTAAAACATTTTTTTTTTCAAAACAAAAAACATAGAATTTTCATACTTAAAAAGACCTATAGGAGGCAGGAGAATTGCTTAGTTCAACCCCAACTTACTGATGAGGTGACAGAGTCTGTGAAGAGGAAATGAAACTCTCAAAGTAATTCACCAGACCAATACCATATTGAAAAGCCAGCTCTCAATCCAGTACTCATTTCACTTTATGTCACTGCTGCTGGCCTTTGAGGTGGGACCTGGTAAATGAAAACGTAATGTGACATCATCATGTAAGTCGACTCTAGATTTTCTTTTGAGCCCCTAGTCACCCTCCTTTTCCTCTGACTTTCTATCTGTTTCCTCTTGGGGCTAATCAATCAGTCAACTGACTAGGATTATAGAAGTGTGACAGAGTAGACCAGCAATCCTCAGATGAGATGTCATTCACAGTAGCTACTGTCTGAGATGCTGGAATATTCATGTCCATACAAACCACCTGGCAATCTTGAATTAGCAATTACAGATTGCTAATTCTGTAGATCAGGAGTGAGCGCTGAAGTTCTGCATTACTAATAGACCCTCAGTGACGGAGGTGGGCCCTATACCTCACATTGTGAGTAGCAAGGAGCTGCTAGGGAGATGAGAGTGAGGGCATAAATGGGACCCAGGTAATAAAGCATGCTCGCTCCCCAATTTGGATTCCCTCTTGCAAGTAACAGAAGTAACAAATAGGCTTGAGTAACATAAAACTGATACTGAATTTCTAAGATTTTTGCAAGCTTTTTCAACCTTTCCTGGGTGAACATCACCTGCCTACCTCAATGGATAATCTATTGCACTGTAAGGCAACACATTCAGTCATCTACCAAAGACATGGTTATGTCTTCTTCAACTTTGATTCTTCAAATGGAACACACCCAACACACTTAATCCTGTGTCTGATCCATGAGAGTTTTCCCATAGACTTTGGTCATATAGGACCACTCCAGATCAGTGGTTTTCAAATATTGGCAGAGTCCCCTGGAGGGTTTCTTAAGCCAAGGATTGTGGATTACATGCCCAGAGTTTGTGATTCACTGCATCTGGGCTGAAACTGGAGAGCTTGTATATCCAATATCCACATGTGATACAAATGGCTGTGGGTCTGGGACTACACTTTAAAAAACCCATAATTTTACTGAAGTTCTATCTGTTTACATAGTTGATACTGTTTTGAAAGTAAAGGATCCTACCCCCAACCCCATCCCAGGTGCACTCACCAATGCACACCTACCATCAAACACCCACAGTGAACCACAATAATGCATTGCGCTCACCCATTCCCCTCCATGCTTCCATTCTAGAGCTTTCAAAGGTTAGGTTTTTTGTTGGTTTTTGAGACTAGGTCTCTCTATGTTGCCCAGGGTAGTCTCAAACCTGCAAACTCAAGTGATCCCAGGCCTCTTGCCTCCCAGCGCTTGGATTACAGGAGCATGCCACCATGCCCAGCTTCAAGGATTAGTTGTTTTTTTTT
>PVHY01015983.1:0-34782 GCA_004024945.1 Uropsilus gracilis
CCCCTCTCCCCCTCCCTCTCTCTCTCCTTTTCCCTCTCTCTCTGGAAGCTGGGAGCCCCAAAAACTTCAACAGCTTGCAGGTCCTTTTCTTTCCAAAGCAAACCTGTAAGCTCCTGCTCCAGATGCCCAATGTCTGATCAGCTCTCCTCTCAAAGCTAGTTCAGATCTCCTTCAGAAGTCAGTTCTAACCTCCTTCCTTACAAAGCTCAGAGCTCCCCCAAAAGCTCTATCTGATTTCAAAATCCTCTCTTCTTCCTCTCTTTCCTTTTTCCTTTTGGCAGGCCCTGTACCTTTCTCTTTTATCCCCTTTCCTTGCTCCCCCTCCATCATGAATCCTGACGATGAGATTATCATCCAAACTCTGGCTTGGTCTATCTATGATTCCCCACCTGGGCCTTAGAACAATAGGGCAGGAAGTAATATTAGCATCCTAATTTTGACAAATCCTACTTAAGATTCAAAACAAAGATCATCAGTACGGGGCATGGTCAATCTTATGATTCTCCATTTGTTCCTTGGAACAAAAGGCACTGGAATAAAGTTAACATTGTATTGACCAAATCCTGTTTAAGACTGAAAATATCAAGGTAAAAGGAAGTAACCTTCTATCTCCCAGTTTAAGATCCTTCTTAACCTGTTTCTTCCAGATACACATAATGGTGATGTCTAAGTTTTACCAAGAAATAACACGGCCCACATTGGGGTCCTGGCTTCAATACGTTTGTGTATAATTTAGTAATTAATTGAGCCTCAATGTGTCTGTCAAGAAAGCCAGTTGCTACCCTTGGCTTTAGTTCAAAGAAATCCCTTTTTCAGGTCTAGATACTGGACTTCATATCTGAGAATTAACAGTTTGCTCCTGAAATCCTTTCCTTTCTTTCCTCTGATAAATCCTTGTCTAGTGCTGATCTAATCAGCCAAATCATTATAATAATGTGAGAGCCAGCACTTGCAGAAGCAAAAACTTCTTTTTCCATGGATATTAAAAAAGACCTGATAGACCTTCCTAAACTCAGCTTACATCTTAAATCCTGGGACACCATTCAAAAACTTATGCCAACACAAATGCTAACAGCAGCTCATTTTAATTATCATATTTGGAAGCAACCAAGATGTCCTCTAATAAGTTACTGGATAAACAAATGGCTACACATCTACTCAATAAAATAGTATTCACTGACAAAAAAATAAGCTATCAAACTACAAAAAGGGTGGAATCTAAAATGCATATTGCTTAAAGAAGCTGATCTGGAAAGATTACATACTGGGTAACTTCAACAGTATACAAACTAGACAAACTGGAGATAGTCAAAATATCCTTCATCAGAGGTGTAGGGAGAGGGAAAAAGCGAAAGAGGAAGGGGAAGGAGGGCACCTTACAAGATTTCCTCAAACAAATCTCAACAGAAAACTCAAAAGGTAGTCAAACTGGATATGACACATTAAAATTGAGTTTGATCAAGAAACAATTTTTTTAAGGTAACAATGGTTTACAACACTGTATATGATCTAGAAGTGATAGGGGTGCTGTGGTGAAACTGGGGGACCATGGCCCCCAGCATGATAATGCCACATTAGAATGGCAGCCATTGTCCCCTGATGGGCAGAGACTTGGAGAAGGGAAGCCAAGCCTTCTAGAAAGAGGAACAGAGATAGGGGATTGAAGGAATGTGGCTGGAGAGAGAAAGTGGGACAAGGAAGAGCAGAGGAAAAGTAAGAGGCTGGAGGCCTCAGAGCTGCTGCTGCTGCTGCTGCTGTTGCCCTGTACAGCATCAGGATAGAGAAGGAGGCCATGCTATGAGCTTCCATCCCCAACCTGGGCTGGTGAGGAGCTCAGGGAAGCATGTTGGAGAAACTTGTGACCTGGGTAAGCTGAATTGAAAATGTGGTACTTGAAATCTTGCTTTAACTTTGAAACTGTGAAGCTTGGGAATTGTCTGGAGACCTGAGGAGAACCTGGAGTGTTACTGTTTTCATTGTGAGAAGTCTGAAGTTGTTGTTGCTGTTACATCAAGTGAGTCTTGCTGATTTGGGGCCACTTTAAAGTTGAAGCTGAAAGAATGCTGAAGTTGTATCTTTTGGAGGGGATAAACAACACGATCTTGGTTTCTTCATTGGATTTGAATCTCCCTTTTTTGAAGGAGGATTGACAATGCCATCTTGGTTTCTTCTTTTGGCTTGAAGTAAATAGCTGTTCCTTTGAAGGAGAATCAATGGTGCCATCTTGATTTTTCATCTCACCTGAAGTGGGACAGTTGCAATTTTGTGGACACCTGTGGCTAAGGACCAACGTGCAGTTTTTTGGACTAGAGACTGAAATGATTGGTAAGATAACTAAAGTGATTCCACTGTATGCTCAGTGACTCTTTTGTCTATTTTGTCTTTTTAATGAGCAATTTTTTTTTTGCCTCTTCTTAAGGTTAGTGTGGTCTTGCTACTGTTCATGCAGGTTGGGACAAACCTGATGATGGCTAAATTTAAATGGCCAGTTGGCTCCTATTTGTAAGTTTAGTTTGAAATCAGGTGGGAAAACAAGCAAAATAGGGTGCTTAACCAAACTTACAAAGAGGAGCCCGTTCATCCCAGCCGGAACACGCAGTAGCAAGACCACATAAACCTTAAGAGGGAGGCAAAACCAAATTTACTTATTGAAAGACAAATTAGACCAGAGTCACTGAGAGTACAAAGGAACCCCTTTAGTAATCTTACCCACCAGTTCAGTCTCTAGTCCAAAACTGCACATGGCTACACAGCCATATGCATCCACAAAATGGTAGCTGCCCCACCATAAGCCAGATGAAGGAGACAAGATGATGTTGATCCTCCTCCAAAAGCAGGGCATTCAAATCCAACGAAGAAGCCAGGATGGCATCATCCATTTTTCTCCAAAAGGCACAGCTCCAACAGAAAAGCAAAACTCACTTGACACAGCAACACAGCAAGCAATTCAGACATCTCACACTAAAAACAGCAGCACAGCAAATTCTCTTCAGTTCTCCAGAAGACTTCCAAGCTTTGTAGTTTCAAAGTTAAACCGAGTTCTCGAGTACTAAATTTCCAAGTCAGCCTATACAAGTTACAAGTTTCTTCCCTGGGTTTATCAGACCAGGGAAGGGCCCTGCTGAGGCCCATGGCCAAGGGAGCCCTAAGGCCTTCCAGCCTCCCTGCTCCTTTTGCTCTCTGCACCTTCCTTCTACCCTGCCTTTTCTCCCCTCCTTAAATCCCCTAGTAAAATCCTATCATGAGAAGGTGCTGCTTCCCTTCTCCAAGTATTCGTCCACCAGTAAACAGTAGCTGCTATTTTAATGCAGCACTACCAGTCCTGGAGGTCACAGCACCGCCCCCTCCACTTCACCACAGCCCCCACTACAAGTTAAGCTCTCTGCTTTATCTGTTTTTTCAACCCACTTTCAGAGGTACAGTGCCATACTCTTCACATGTATGTTACCATACCATACCTACCACCAAGGAACCCACTGTCCTCTACCATCTTTGCCCTCTAGTAACCTTGATTCTACAATCAGATTTTTAGACTTATTATTGGTTTGGTTTTCCTGTTTCTTTGTTTTGTTTCTCTATTTTCCATATAAGTGACACTATAAGCTCTTTATCTTCTTCCTTCTGACTTAGCTCACTTAGCTAATCTAGGGGAACTCAAGGGCAGATCCACCCCTGTTCAAGAGACTTTTAACATCACAGGCAAAGTTGACTTTCTAAAGAAAAAGAAGCATGCTTGTGAAATTGGGTAACAAAACCAACAAAACAGTACTTAATGAAATTTACAAATGGGAGCAGCTGGCCCTTTAAACCTAGGCACTCATCAGGTTTGTCTAAACCCTTGTGAGCAGTAGCAAGATCACACTAACCTGAAGAGGAGGCGAAAGTAGATTTATTCACTGAAAAGACAAAATAGACAAGAGTCACTGAGGATGCAAGGAACCCCTTTGTTAATCTTACCACCCAGTCAAGTCTAGTCCAAAAAACTGCATGTGAGTCTACAGCCATGTGCATCCACAGAATGACCGCTGTCCCACCTTCAAGGCAAATGAAGAAACTCCTCTTTTAAAAGCAGGAGATTCAAATCCAATGAAGAAACCAGGATGGCATCATCAATGCTCCTCCAAAAGATACAGCTCCAACATTCTTTCACCTTCAACTCTAAAGAGGCCCAAAACCAGCAAGTCTCAGTTGAAACAACAGTAACCACTTCAGACATCTCACAATGAAAACAGCAACTCTCCAAGTTCTCCTTAGGTCTCCAGACAATTCCCAAACTTCAGTTTCAAACTTAAAACAAGTTTTAAGTACCATGTTTCCAATTCAGCTGACACAGGTTACAAGTTTCCCAACATGCTTTCCCCAGCTCCTAGCAGCCCAAGTTGGGGATGGAAGCCCACAGCATGGCTTCCTTCCCTGCCCTGCTGCCACACATGGCAGTGGCAACTCCAAGGCTTTGAGCTTCCCTACTGCTCCTCTGCACTCTCTCTTCTCCAGCTTTCTCTCTCTTTTGCTCTCCAGTCATACTCCTTAAATCTGCTCTCTCTGTTCCTCTCGTAAGAAGGCTTAGCTACACTTCTCCAAGTTTCTGCCCAACAGGGCACAATGGGTGCTATCTTAATGCAGCATTGCCATGCTGGGGCCACAGCCACCCAATTTTACCACAGCCCCCTATCAATTGGAGAATGAGAGTGACCCCTAGAATTCAGAGAGTGAGAAAGGGAGGGGGTGGGATGAGGGAGGAAGGAGAGTTAGGGAGTCAACAGGCTGAGACAGGATGAAGAGCTAGAGGAATAAACACCCAACATCACTCTCTACCTGCCCTTTACTTAAACCTGGAAGTCAAAAGACGGTGTAGTCCTCACAGGTCAGTCACTCTGGCATAGAACAGTATGGACAAGGGACCCAGGGAAGTAAATAAAAGATACCAAGCATATTTTGGAATACACACACCACACAAGTGCATAAAGAAACTTTCACTTCTATCTACAATCTAGAGCTCAAATTCTCATTTTTGACACTTAGTAGATGTGTCCTTGGAGCAAGCAATTTAACTTATAAGTCTCTTGCAAGAAAGAACTAATTAGAGGAACTTTTGGGAGTTGTAAGGATGAAATGAGGCAACACAAAGCGCTGAGCACCCATACATGGAAGCACCATTATTATACGGCCCACAGCACATACCTTAGCACAGTTTCTAGCACATTATCTTACACTTATTTTGTTCCCTTAGCTGTTTAATATGTATGTTCTATCCTCCCTGGTACATAGTACTGTCTTTCAACACAAGTCAGAATAGCTCATCTTCTAGTACAAGGGCCTGCTACAATGCTGAGTAAACAGTGCAACAAGATAAATGTTTACTAAAGGAACACAGCCCATCTAATAAAAGTAGAAAGGCTTAATTAATTTAGCAACCTGATGAACAGAAGTACCATTAATAAAATCACTAGCTGTTTTCCTCTGGTTTATAAAATGCTTACTTGATTCATAAGTGGATATAATGATGCTTTCTCATGCATAGCTCTTATGTAAAATTCAGACAATTCAGCAGATATACTTTTTTCAAGCAAATGCTTTCACATTCTAATATACACGAACTCTGAATCATTCCAATTGGGGGCAATAAGAAGAAGAAGGAACTGGAGGTGGGAACAGAAAAGGGAAATAAAGCAGATGGCAGAGCAGAAGTAAAAGTCTTGGGGAAAATAAGTGAAGATGAGGGAAAATGAGTGCAGTCCCGCAGTAGCCCACTGGTGGGCAGTGTCTATGAAAATGGAGGTTATGAAAAAATGTGACAGTCTTTCCACCATTTTGGAGCCTGAAAAGAACTCCTCAAACAACAAGTATGTCTGGAAAGCTATGGTCCA
This sequence comes from Uropsilus gracilis, assembly GCA_004024945.1. NCBI lineage: Eukaryota > Metazoa > Chordata > Mammalia > Eulipotyphla > Talpidae > Uropsilus > Uropsilus gracilis. The sequence goes on from PVHY01015983.1 coordinate 5,868, forward strand.
AGATTATTTTTTCTTGCTATTGCAGCATCTCTGGAACCAGTATCAGTATACAGTTCTTAAAATTCAAGGTACTTAGGCTTGAGATGAAACTGAATTCTACCTAGGCAGATATACTTAAGTGTCAAAGCAAAGAACAAACACAGTGACTCCTGGTGGCAAACTGAAGAACGAAACCAGAATAATCTAGAGAAAGATAACTTTTATCCATGATTCATGTCAAGTTCTGAAGCAACCTTCTTTGTTAAGGTCACTGGACACAGACCCCCCTATGATTCTGTACCCCTTAAAGATTCAAGTTTATTAAAAGTAAGTAAATGAAAGTGTAGACTTGTTTTATTGCTTAAAAAAATTTCCTTTTAGGTATGTTTGAGAGGTTCACACAGAAGATACTCAAGCAGCACCTGCTCTATCCAGGCAATAAACAAGTGTTCCTCTATAATGGGAATGAATCAGGAAAACACTGAATTAAGCAGATTTAACAAAACTACCCAGGAACCCTGGGTAACCTGCATTTGCAAGAGCAAGAGGCAGGATCCCACAGGCCAGCTCTTAAGTACAGATCCAGGAGATGATGCCAGTATCTGTAAGAATGAAGTCTCTGAACATTTGGATGAACAGATAGAGAATAGTGGCCTCTAAATATGAACCTGCTAGAGAAAAAAATTATCTATAAACATATCGCTGCAGTTGTGAGGAATGACTTACCTAGAAACCTTAGTGATTATTTCAGTCCATGGGAACAAGAAAACCTTAGGTACTGGACATTTTAAAGAGCATGATTTAACAGAAAAAAAACTGATTACACAGGTGTTGACATGTCAGAAAAGGATCTCCATAAGAATGAGAGGCCCCATGTTCCTAATGAAGGGAGGAATTGTGGGGGCAGGGGAGCAGAAGACATGGAAGGCACCTCAGAGGAGGTGCATGGGGTAGAAACATGTGAAAAAGAAGTTCCGCTTGCCTGTCAGTCTTCAACTTACACCAGGGACTTGAATGAAATACATGGGTGAAAAACAGAATGAAAGAAATACATGGGTGAGAAATAGATGGGGAGGCTGACCATAGTAGTCTTAAATTTGATTTGTATTTTGACTTTGCTCCTTTCATCCATCTCAGACTTGCCTGTCCCTTTCTGTCCCTTTCCTGTGGTTCCCCACCAAAAGGTGCCTTAGACTTTATGGCCTCCTTTTGGGCCTTAATTGCCTAGCTTTGGGTCAAGCCTGTCTGGCAGGCTTATCCACAAGGTTGGGTGTTTCATTTGGAAACTATTATCCTTGCTTTTCCTCTCTACACCTGCTAATCCTATTAAAGTTCTTTCACACCAAGGGTACGCTTTGTCTTTGTGTGTCTGATGGCAGAACCCCTTTAGAGTGGGCAGGCTTGAGAGTTTCATGGAACTCCTCAGGGTGCTCACTAACAGGGAAACTGAAAAAGTAAAAAGGGGACACAGAACTAACCTCAATATAAGTAACTGTGATAGGGCAGCTTCCAATTTAGGACTAAAAAATTACAAGGGAATATGTAGGGCTATGGAAGGTGGGTATTGAAAATAGGGCAGTAATAGGACTTTAGGCAGGAGTTGGGGAAGGCGACACACACAGCATCACTTGGACTTTGGTCAGTAGCATAGCAAATCTGGTGCCAGAACTTCTTAAAGAAAATATTGGCTAGAGCTCTAGTTAACCACAAGAGAAATGCTGACAGGGGCTAGAAAAAGCAAATTCCTTCCTCTTCCTCCCTCCTACATTTCAATTCTCCACCAGTGTCTCCAATGCCAGAGACCAACAGGAATCCAATTGGTAAAGGAGTCTGGGAATTGTATTTTCCTGAGCTCCAACCCCTGCCTCACACAACACAGTATAAAATGAAGCTGAAACCACAATACCCAGCACAGTTTGAAATCCATATTTTCCATTAGGTTTCAAATTTCTCGACTGATATTTGAGAACTGCTAAATGTTACAAAGCTTTTCCGACTAAAAATAAGCCAAACTATTTCACTGGAATGCCTTTTCACTGTCAGAATTATAAATCTATTTACTATTTGGATAAGAAATTTCATAGAGTAGCGCATCAAGAAATACTTTTGCAATTGAGAACAGTGTCCAAACGAAGGAGTAATGCCAAAGGAAAGTTCTCAGTAGATTCCAAGCATTTCCAAAATCCAATTCAGTATGCCCTAATTCTCCTACACAGCCTCTGTTGTTGGGGTAAGGCTTGAGAGAAATGACTATATTTTGTTCTGCAGGAAGGGTGTGATTCTTTGGGGGCTGGAAGGCAGTCACTCTCTAAAAAAGTCCTCCATGGCCCACCCTGCTCGGCATTCACATGCCTGAGTAGACCCCACCCATAGTGAGCAGGGTGGACCTGTACAACCAATAACATACAGGAAAAATGACTGTTTCTTCTGAGTCACAAAACACACTGTAGTTTCCATCTTGCTTCCTCTTGGATTACTCAGGGAACAGTTGGCCACCACTAGGGACACTCTCTGGAGAGATTAATATAGCAAGGAACTGAGACCAATTGCCATGAGGGTGAACCATGATGTAGTCAATTTGACTCATCAGGCCAAATTAAGCTTTCAGATGCCCACAGCTCCAAACCAACATCTTAACTATAATCTCTGAGACACCAAGAGCCAGAGCAACACAGCTTGGTCACTCTTAAAACAGAGATGCACAAAAACTCTGTGAGATGATAGATAGTTATTGTTGTTTTGAGGCACTAAGTCTAAGGATAACTTATGATGGAGCAATGAGTAAGTAAATCCCTCCAGGAGCCCTTTCTCTCATTTCTTAGTCAAATAGGTAAAATTCACTAACCACACTTTGCTTCTGGTACACTGGCTCGGTCTGAAAGAATCTTCTAATTTCATTATTGTGGTTTATTTAAAGAGTTCAGATGCTCCTACCCTCTCTATCCTACTACTTTCTAACATATCTTGAATTTGCTATCTGCTAAAGCCAACAAGGAAATTAGATCCCCATGAGGTTTTAAACTCCCTAATATTGGACACATTCAAGCAGAAGATAAAAGACTATAAAGTATTTCTTACACTAAATGGAAAGTAAAACTAGATGAGCTCCAGGCTTCAAACACTAAGAAGTTTCTAAGACACAAGTCTGGGTTTTCCTCCTAAACTGTGTAGTAAGTCTCATGAGATACAACTAAGTATTGAAAGCAGTCCGGTGTTAACAGGAAAAAAGAATAAAAACAGTTTTTATTTATTTATTTTTTAGAAACCAACCATATCTTTAATTTTCACTTTCACATGGTACATATTAAAACTGAAACATGTAGTTTAAAAATAAATTCATGTCTCCAGATATAGAATATTCCTAGACACATTCAGAATGTTGGTTAAGTCACACCTTCCACCTGAAGTTATTTATTTGTGTGTGTGTGATAGGTCTTTAATTATTATTAAGCTTATTCTGGTTGACAATTTAGGCCACAGACATGTACATGAAAATTCCATAAAAGGGATGAGTATGTGGGGGGTTAGGAGGGGTGGATATAAAAGGGAGTGGTTAGGGAGGGAAGGTGGTAGGTGGTCCTCAGGAAATACAAAAATGTGAAACACATATATAAAAAAAATAATTAAGAAAAAAAAGGAATCAGTACAACTTCTACCTGGGGAGAAGCAGCTCTTCTGCCTGCCTGGCTCTACGCAGATGCCTCTCTTTTTCTTTCTCCATTCCCTAATAACCCTGTCTTTTTTTTTCCTTTTTTTAAATTTAATTTAAATTTTTTAAAATTTACATATACATGTATATTTATATTACATTATTCCATTATTGTGTACCCCGGGGCTTCCCCAGTTCACTATCATTTGTTAACCATCCTGATCTTTCGTGCTCTTCACCTCCCCAGCCTTCTTCCCCCTCCTCCGCTCTCACTCCATGGTTCAGTCCCATTGGTTGTTTTCATTCTTTCTTACTCGTTTATTTGTTTTTCCCTATATCCATCATATAAGTGAGACCATCCTGTACTTCTCTTTTTCGTTTTGACTTATTTCTGCTAATATGAGTCTTTCTAGTTCCATCCAGGTTGTTGCGAATGACATGTGCTTGTCCTCTTTGATTGATGCATAGTATTCCATCGTGTACATGTACCAAATATTTTTTAGCCAATCATCTGTTTTGGGGCATTTGGTTTGTTTCCAAATCTTGGCAACTGTTAACAGAGCTGCAATGAACAAACGCGTGCAAGTTTTTGAATTAATGTTTTCATGTCCTGTGGGTAGATTCCTAGTAGTGGGATTGATGGGTCAAATGGTAAGTCCACTTTCAATTGTTTGAGGGTCCTCCACACAGTCTTCCATAGTGGCTGGACCAGTTTGCACTCCCACCAGCAGTGTAAGAGAGTTCCTTTTTCTCCACATCTGCGCCAACATTTGTTGTTGTCTGTTTTACTTATATGGGCCATTCTTACTGGTATAAGATGGTATCTCAGTGTGGTTTTAATTTGCATTTCCCTGATTATTAGTGATGTGGAGCATTTTTTCATATGCCTATTAGCCATTTGTATCTCCTCTTTGGTGAAGAGTCTTTTTAGGTCTTCTCCCATTTTTTGAGTGGGCTTTTTGCTTTGTTTTTGTTTAGCTGTAGGAGTTCTTTGTGGATCTTTGTTATCAGACCCTTGTCACTTGTCTGGAGGGCAAAAATTTTCTCCCAGTCAGTTGGTTTCTTTTTGTTTTGCTTACTGTCTCTTTCACTGAACAGAAACTTTTTAGTTTTATATAGTCCCAGCTGTTTACGTTTTCCTTCATTTTATTTTGCCGGCCATAGTTGTTTCCCAAAATGGATTTCTGAGGTGAAGTTCATGAAGGGTTTTGCACAGGTTTTCTTCTATGTATTTTATAGTTGCAGGTCTCACTTCCAGGTCCTTTATGCATTTTGAGTTAATTTTTGTACAGGGTGTGAGGGTGTTGTCCTGGTCCATTTTTTTCAACAAGTTTTGATCCAATTTTCCCAGCACCATTTACTGAAGAGGCTATCCTTGTTCCAGGATATGTTTTTTGCCCCTTTGTCAAAGATTAGTTGATGGTATATGTGTGGTTTTATTCCTGGGTATTCAATTCTGATTCACTGGTCTGTCTGTTTTTGTACCAGTACCATGCTGTTTTAAGTATTATGGCTTTGTAGTATAGTTTGAAGTCTGGAATAGTAATACCTCCATTCTCTTTTCAGTTTGTCAAAAGGGTTTTGGCTATTCGGGGTCTTTTGTTGTTCCATATGAATTTCAGTAACTTTGTTCTATCTCTTTAAAATATGTCATTGGGATCTTTATTGGAATTGCACTGAATCTGTAGATTGCCTTTGGTAGTATGGCCATTTTGATAATGTTGATTTTTCCGATCATGAACAGGGAATGACTTTGCATTTTTTAACATCATCTTCTATTTCTTTTAAAAATGTTTTATAGTTTTCTTTGTATAGGTCTTTTACATCTTTTGTTAGCTTAATTCCCAAGTATCTGATTTTCTTTGATCTTCTGATTGATTCTTTGCATATATGAATGCTGTTGATTTTTGTGTGATTTTGTATCCAGCTACCTTACTGAATCGGTTTTATTTCAGTCAGCTTTCTGTCGATTTTTCTGGGTTCTCTACATAGAGTATCATATCATCCTCATATAATGATAGCTTTATTTCTTCGTTCCCTATTTGGATTCCTTTTATGTCTTTCTCTTGCCTTATTGCCTTAGCTAGGACTTCTAGAACTATGTTGAAAAGGAGTGGAGAGAGTGGGCATCCTTGCCTGGTTCCAGACCTTATGTAATGGTTTCAGTTTTTCCCCATTGCTGTGGGTCTGTCATACAGCTTGTATTATGTTGAGGTATGTTCCTTTTAAACCAATTTTTTCCAGGGCTTTCATCATGAAAGGATGCTAAACTTTATCGAATTTTTTTTCTGCATCTATTGATATGATCATATGGATTTTTTCTCTTTGTTGATGTGGTGGATTATGTTGGTTGATTATCGGGTGTTGAACGATCCCTGTGCCCCTGGGATGAATCCCACTTGGTCATGATGGATGATCCTTTTTATGCAATGTTGGATTCGGTTTGCCAGGATTTTGTTTAGAATTTCTGCATCTGTGTTCATTAGGGAGATTAGTCTGTAGTTCTCTTTCTTTGCACTATCTTTATTTGGTTTTGGAATTAGTGTGTTTGCTTCATAGAAGGTATTTGGTAGCTTTCCTTCTTTCTCAATTTTTTGAAAGAGTTTTAATAGTACCGGTGTTAGTTCCTCTTTCAATGTTTGGTAGAATTCATTTGTGAAACCATCTGGACCTGGGCTCTTGTTTTTAAGAAGAGTTCTGATGACTGCCTCAATTCCACTGCTTGTGATTGACCTGTTTTAAGTTTTCTATTTCTTCTTTGTTAAATTTTGGATGCCTGTATTGTTCTAGGATTTGTCCATCTCTTCCAGGTTGCTGTATTTGTTTGTGTACAGATGTTCGTAGTAGTCTCTTATTTTCTTTTGGATTTCCACTGGGTCTGTTGTAATATCTCCCTTTTCATTTATGATCCTGTTTGAGTTTTCTCTCTTCTCATTGTAAGCTTTGCAAGGGGGTTGTTGATTTTATTTATTTTTTCAAAGAACCAGCTTTTGGTTTTGTTTACCTTCTCGATGGTCTTTTTGGTTTCTATTTCATTAATCTCTGATTTTATTTTTGTGATTTCTTGACTGCTGCTGGGTTTTGGATTTTTTTGTTGCTCTTTTTCTAAGTCCTCAAGTTGGGAGATTAGAGTATTTCTTTGGGCTGTTTCAGTTCTTTTTATTTGGGCCTGTATTGCTATGGACTTTCCTCTTAATACTGCTTTTGCTGCATCCCACACATTTTGGAACGTTGTGTCATTATCATCATTTGCCTCCATATATGTTTTAATTTCTTCTTTGATTTCCTCTTTCACCCAGTGATCTTCCAGAAGCCTGTTGTTCAGTCTCCATGTAGTGTTTACTCTCCTTATTTTCTTTTCATTGTTGATTTCTAATTTGATGCCTTTATGATCAGAGAAAAAGGTTGGTATTATTTTAATCTTTGTGTGTTTGTTCAGGTTTGTCTTGTGGCCTTATAATCAATTTTAGAGAATGAACCATGTGCATTTGAAAAAAAGGTGTATTCTTTTCCTTGGGGGCGTAGTGTCCTATATATATCTATTAGGTCCAATTGGTCTAGCTCTTCCTTTAAAGCTTTTGTTTCTTAGTGTAGTTGCTGTTTTGTTGATCTGTCTTTTGCTAAGAGTGGAGTGTTAAAATTTCCTACCACATATGTATTCTCATCAATATTTGATTTCAGTTGAACTAGTAGTTGTTTTATGAATTTTGGTGCTCCCTCATTAGGTGCGTATATGTTGACTATTGTTATGTCTTTTAGGTGGACTGATCCTTTAACCATTAGGTAGTGGCCATCTTTATCTTTTGTCACTTTTGTTAATTTGAAGTCTACTCTGTCTGATACAAAATGGCAACTCCTGCTTTCATGTGGGGGCCGTGTGCTTGTAGTGTAGTTTTCTAGTCCTGCACCTTCAGTCTATGTTTATCCTTAGAGATCAGATGTGTTTCTTGGAGGCAGCAGAATGTTGGTTTCTATTGTCTGATCCAGTCTGCAACTCTTCATCTTTTGATTGCTGAGTTTAGACCATTGACATTTAGGGTGATTATTGATGTTTGCAATTCTAATGGTTTCCTGGTGATCATTTTGGGGTTTATTTTGGTTTTTGTTTTTTTGTTTTTGTTTTTTGTATTTGTTCTTCTTATGGTTTTGATCTTGAGGCCTCCTGCAAAATTTCTTGGAGTGGGGGTTTAGTGGTAGCAAATTTCTGGAGACTTTGCTTGTTGGAAAAGGTTCTATTTTTTCCTTCATAAATGAAGGATAGCTTTTCAGGGTAGAGTATTCTTGGCTGGCACATTTTTTCTTGGAGTTTTTTGTAGATGTGACTCCATTCTCTCCTTGCCTGGAGTGTCTCTTCAGAAAAATCTGAGGTCAGTCTAATGGATTTTCCTTTGTAGGTTATCTGTTTCTTTTCTCTAGCCATTCTCATTATTTTTTCCTTATCTTGGGTTCTTAGAAGTTTTACTATGATGTGCCTCACTGTGGCTTTTCTTTCGTTAAAGTAGTTTGGTGTCCTTTTGGCTTCTTGTATGTCTATTTTCATTTCTTTCTTCAGATTTGGGAAGTTCTCTATTATAGTGAAAAGTCTTTCAGTTCCCATGACTCTCTCCTCTCCTTCTGGGATTCCTATTACTCCTATGTTTCTTCTCTTTAAGGAATCTGACATATCTCTGAACTTGTATTCAGTCCTCTTACTTTGCTTCTCTCCCTCTTTTTCTTTCTTTGTCCTCTCTATTTCTGTATCCTCAAGTGTGCTGATTCGTTCTTCTATTTCATCTAATCTGCTTCCATGGCTTTTCTGTGCATTTTTGAGCTCATCTATTGCAACCCTTAAATCTTGAGTCTCTTTCAATTTCAATTTTAGGAACTCATTTTCATTCTTCAGTTCGTTGATTAGGTTATACATACTGATGCTTTCTTTTTTATATGTTTCTACTTCTTCCCTTAGTGCATTAAATGCTTCTATCATATTGTTGTCCTTTTTTTCTAGTTCTTCTCTTAATTGTTGGAGTACATTTAACATGTTGATGCTGGAATCTTTTTCTGAGATACATGTCATTTCTTCAATGTTTTCCTTGGTCTTTTCTGGAGACTGTCTTTTCTTTGTTGGTGATGGATTATTTCCTGTAGGGTTTGCTTACATGTCTAAAGTTTTTCTCCTTACTGTGTTTTGCTTTCTAATATGCTCCACACATTGAGAAACCATGGACCTTGTGTTGGTTGACATGCTGATAGGTATGTTTTCCAGGTTGAAAGTAGATCTGTAGTTTGGTTTAGTAATTTGTGACTTCCAGCATGTCACCTGGGTGGGGGAAGGGACAAGTGGGTTCCCTCAGGAACCTGGCTGCTGGGGCTGGCTCCCAGGGATGATGGTGAAGGCAGCATGGGGATGGGTCCTTCCCAGAGGCCTGGAGCCAGTGCCAGTGACTTTCGGTGTCTCACCTGGGTGGGGGAAGGGTCAGGTGGATTCCCTCAGGAACCTGGCTGCTTAAAAGGGTTTTTAAACTGAAAATGAAAAGATATTCAGCATCACTAATAATTAAAATGATGCAAATTTAAAAGAACCACTAAAACATTCATTTTCATGTGGCAGATTGGAAAAATCTGCAAGTTTCAGAAAACACATCAGGGCAAAGGGTTGGGAAACAGACACTGTGGGTGGAGGTGTGAATTAAAACTTGCTCTTCAAATGGCAATTTTGTCAATATATATTAAGTTTTTAACTGTGCATAGCCTGCATGATGCAACACTTCCAGTAGGGAACAAAACTGTCCATTCACCTGTTTCCTAAGGAAAAATTTGTATACATAAACTAAGTGTCATGAATAAAAAAATGAGCAAATAAATTCTAGTGCATCCATGCAGTTAATAAACAATGAATAACATGTAACCTATAGACAGAGTGAGTCAAGTCCATATACAAATCAACAGGAAATGTCCTCAAGATTCACTATTTGGAAGAAAAAAACAGACGTAGCCCATTAGTGTAAAAGGGGAGTGGGGAATCTATAAGCATAGAAAATTTCTAAGAGTTTTTAAAATGCTGTTCACAGTTTTAGGAGAGCACTGGGGAGTTTAGGAGGAGGGGGGGACATTTTAATGTAATGTCCTGTGTACTGTAAGGACATATTATTCCAAGTAGGAAAAAGAACTAAATGTGGAAAAAAGATTAAGAGAAAAAAACTGAAGCTTAAATTATAGCTACTTTTCAACTACTTTACAATGTAGTCCATTAAAGTAGCCAGAGTCTGGCTTTGGGCTTAAGACACACGCACATTCAAGCATTAAAATCATCTCTGGGAGCAGAAAGGTTCTTCACATTGTCGCTATGCCTCGGACTAATTAGGGCTATCTTAACGCAAACCACTAACTCTGGAACTTCTTCTTAACCTAAGCTTTGTGATATATGAAATGTGATGGAATGGTCTTTTTTTTAAACCCTGAATGTTTGAGCAAAGAGAGGGAAGACTAACCACTGAAAAGAAGTCAGCACGCATTTTACTAACTGGAGGGAGTCACTGAGGGCACACAACTGCAGTCAAGAGCTGGATGCTCTGCCCATTGCCTCTCCCCATAAATGTCAGCTGTGATTTTCTCCTCCACTGACCAAACCCGCACGGGGTCTAAGTGGGCACTTCCCAGATCACTGATCTGCTTGAAGGAAGTCTAGTAAGTGGCTGCTAATTATCCTGTATGTGTGATACAGAAGGGATAGTGAAATGGAACAAAATGCTTTCAAAAGAACCTTTATTTTGACCAATATATTAAAGACAGGACTTTTATGTCATGAAATGAATTTGTATTTGCAAATAAGTGAGGACAGCTTTGTTCCTCTAAGTAAAAATAAACTATAACTGTCTAAAGACATTCATTTAAGTATTATCAAATACAGGCTATGACCTATTTAAAGAGGAAGAACATTTGCAACAACATAAGAGGACCTGGTATTATGCTGAATGATATAACTCAGACAGAGGAGGTCACTACATAAGTTCATATATATGTAGCATATAAAGAAACATAATATAACAAAATTAAAGTTCAGATTGTAAGACAAAATTGGTGGTTAGCAGAAATGGTGTGTGGGGGGATAAGTAAATTGAGTGAAAGGGGTCAGTCTTATAATGTATGAAATTTACATTGTCAGTGATGAAAACTGCAGTATACACAGATGTTGATTTATTACAAGGCATATTTGAAACCTGTGTTATACTCAATGTCATTTCAGTTATTAAAAAAAGTTTCTAATGTTTGCCTAGAGGGAAAAACAAAACATGAAAACAGGGAAATTCTGAAAGGGAGAATAATAAAGGAAAACTTGATCTGTGAAACAGCAGAATGAAATAATAGCAGTATCTACCACCTCTTAGGGTTGTCATGAAATATAAAAGATCAGTTATTTAAAATTATTAGACTAGTGTCTGACAAAGAAAAAAAGTAACAAATTTTACCTGTCATTCTTTAAAAAAAGGAGAGAATAATTCTAGAGTATTCCTCCTGTTAAATTATTTAAACAATACTATCATGAGACTAGATAGAAAACACACACTACAACTTCACCAACATCTACACCTAGAGGTTCAAGTTCTTTTTAAATTCAAACCTGCCAAACGTCTAGATCTTTTAAGCCATTTTAAACGTTCAAAACTTTTTTCACAGTACAAAAGGGTCAAAGATTTAGGACCACATTTAGCCAGTCTCTTTAGAAATTGTTATCATTTTAAGGTTGGTTAAAAGGAAACCATTACCTCAATAATTAAAAATATAATTTATTTGCAGACTAAAATACTGTATGCTAAATATAGGACCAAGGTTAGTTTTCCATAGACAAAACACTAATGTGTGGAAAAACTAAGAACATTTTTATCAAGAAAAGGTCAAGTCATAAATTGCAGAAAACATTCCAACTAGTAGTATACCTTGTATGTGGATATATGCTACTTATATTACATCACTTATATTTCCTTAAAAAGAACACAATCAACCCTCAAACTCTAATCTTTATACAATTAAATCAGAGCCCTCATCCTTTCCTACAACATGCCTATCACATAGTAGGTGCCCACTAAAAATCAAAGGAGCTTTTTTTTTCTATAGAAACATCTATTTTCTGATACATTACATTTCTTAATGTAAATTAAGTAGGTCTTCTGAGGTCAGAGCAGGAATCTCCTGACCACCCTGGGGTACACTTCCCAAATGAGTGAGTATGTGGCTCCATAGCAAGTCACTGGGGTGCCCCAAAGTGTGACCTGAGAAATAGGAGGGCAAAGTTGAGTAGGCTTCTTCACTAACGGGCTTCTTCATCTTCAGTCTTAACTGTGCAACCCACAAAAAGTAGATGTAAGAGGATGTAAACTTATTTGAGGAAACACATTGTAATCTACATTGTGATTATTTCTGGGTCTCATTTCCCCTGAAATATATCAATGAACTATACAGAGCTGTTTCTTCATATTGGTCAGATACTCAACAAGGATCCACAGATTTCCTTCCTAGCATTGAGAGCTCAGACAAGTGACTTGAATCATCAGATACCCTATCTGCAAACTGGAGATAAAGATAGGACTTAACTCATAATTTGCAGCACGGAAATCCAAAATTGACAAGTATTATGCAACCAGTAATTGCTTTGTTATCATTAAGGCATCTTCATCTGCTTGGGACTCATTTATTGTCTCACATTCCAGAGGGGAGTAAGTCTGAAACCAAGTAGCAACAGGGTTCTGTTCCTGGTAAGAACCCCCTCACTGCCTTGCAGATGACCACTTCTTGCTGTGGTCATAGTGGAATGGAAAGCAAGTTCTTGGCATCTCTTCTTAATAGGATGCTAATTCTATTAGATCAAGGCCATCATTTACCTGTAATCATTTCCATAAAGACCTTGCCTCTGAATACAGTCATATTGGGGGTTGCAGTTTCAGCATATAAATTTGGGGTGGGGGGCACAATTCAATCCATACCAATTTCCCAATCATCTGATCTCCAGCCTCTCACTCCTCAGCACATACTGTATTGCAGAAAGAAGAGAAATTTCAGGTTATTAAGGTATCTACAGGTTTGTCACCCTACTGTTGTCACAGGTCCCAGAGAATACGGTTGTCAGTTGGCTCTAAGGTAAGTCACTTTATCTTAGGAAAATGGATAAGTAAAGAGAACCACTAACTTCCTGATTCACTCATCAGTACAATATCAGGCTGCTTTACTACACAAAGAGACCAAACTTGAAAAGAGCTTGAGTGTGGCAAATAGGGGATCCACATATACTTTACCAGTCTTCTCATCACTTAGTGAGAAACCATTTTTAAAAACAAGATCTTGCTACTGCCAAACAGCCAAATGCATTATTTTATGAAGCAAGAAATCTCCATATAGGGCACATCAGAACATGTAATCATAATACTAATATCATGTAAGCAGGATACAATAAATGGGAAAACTAAACAAAAAAGAGGAAGAAAAGATTAAAATAAAAGGTGGATCTGAAATATGACATAATTAGCATTAATACTAGTATTTGAATGGGATGCAAAACGTGCAAGCATGTTAAAAACAGTAACAAATGCATTTTCTCATGAGTAAACAGAAAACACAAAGGAGCTGACAAACTCTTCAGCAGAAAGAACCTCTAGGAACTTCACGGCCACACCACTGTGTTTGGTGGCTGCATGAGAATTCATGCTTTACCCAGAATACCCTCCCTTTGCCCTTCCATTGTTCCTCCAGGCAAAGGCTTTCAAACTGCACATGCACACACACACACACACACACACACAAACACACACACACACCCCTCCCCTCCTCCACTGGCCACATCTTCCAGGTTCTTCCTCAAACATCTTTTCATACTTTTATTGAAGCCTTCATTTTATCTACTCTAAGTAATGATTTCCCCATGGATTTTTTTTTTTTTAGTACACAGCAAAGCCTTTTACATCTTTGTATCTCCAGAAACCTGTACAAGTCCTCAACAGAATGAGTATTCAGTAAATCATTGAAGGAATGAAAAAAATGTCCGTCATTCATGAGGCAATAATAGGAATCAAACAGTTTTTAAAACAGTTTTCTTCATCAAAGAAATACAAGTTAAAACAATGCTTGCTAGCACTAGCTAGTACTGCATATGTAACAAAGCAGGAAAACTCTATTTTAACTGAAAAGTAACATGACAATTTCTATTAAAAATGTCAGCAATCTACTCATTTCTGAGAGTTAGCTAGGAATTTATAAAAATAGTCTAGAGAAAAATTAGAGTACGCAGAAATTTTCATTAACTAAATTATCAAAATAAAATAATATAGTGAAGGTAAATGAGCAAAGTATTCTGCATCAACTCTATGGGATATTATTCAACAAAAAAACTGATAATTTGAGACTGCAGTAATTTGGTGCATTCTTTAAAATATAAGGCTACATATGGAACAGTTTACATTAAATTTATTTAAAGGACACAAATTATGTTATTTCTGGCCTACTGCAAAAATTGACATTTAAGAAATAAAGCTATTTATCCAAACATTAATTTGTAATGAGGCAAACCTGAAACATATATTATAATACAATGTTATTTTAATAAATAAATAAAATTAAAGTTGTTGAAAACAATTCTATATAAACTACATACCACATATAATGCAGTCATTTAAAGGACAAAATTCTATGGCTTTAGTATATTCATAAAGTCATACAAACAACAACACAATTTTAAAACATACTACCTCAAAAAGAAACTCCACTATCCTTAGCTGTCAATCCCCAATTGTCTCAGCATCCTCCCACCCAGGTCCAGCTACCACTTCATCTACTTTCTGTCTATATAGATTTACCACTTTTGGACATTCTATGTTCATGAAATTGCACAGCAATACCTTTACCATGTATTTATCTAAAAATATAAAATACTTACTACAAAAAGATTTTTTTTTTTTTTGAGACTAGGTCTCACTATTTTTTCCCATGGAAATACAGGCTCTCATTGCCCGGGGTACCACAGACTCCAGCAATCCCCAGCCTCAGCTTCCCAGGTAGCTGGGATTACAGGCATGCACCACCACACCCAACTATTTTTTTGGAACTAGGTCTTGCTATGGGCCCCAGGCGGGACTTGAACCACGATCCCTAGCCCCGGCCGCTGAAGCTTAAAGGCATGAGCCACCATGTCCAGCCAAACAGTGGTTAGATGCCACGACGTAGGTGGCAATGCCTTAACCATATGCGTGTTGCAGGCCGAAGCCTATTCCATCCTTGTCAAGGGGAGTACTAACCTTCTCTCCTTTCATACAACACCAAAAAAGATTTATGTGTGCCTAAATACAAAGAAGCACTACTCAGAACTGCCAAGTCAGTGAGTCAACCTAAGTGCCCTGCTACAGATAAATGACTAAAGAAATTGTGGAATATGCACTTGGTGGAATACTACACAGCTGTGGAAAATTACAGTGTTTTTTGAGAAAAAAATGTGTGAACCTCAAGGTGACTGTGTTAAATGAAATACGTTAGAAACAGAACGGCATATCAGATGGTTTCATTCACCTGCAGAAAATGAATAACCAAAAACATACACAGGGATAACTATAGTAGGACTGTCTTGAACTCAGTGAATGATTGTAATGGTTATCAGAAAGAACAGGGGGAAGGGATGAAGTGGGAGGCAGAGTAGTATAGGTACACGTAGTTTGATGAAGGTTAAGTGGAACAGGTGCACATATGGAAGAGCAAAAGCATAGTACCAAAAATTAAAATTAAAAAAATAACATGAATGGAATTGTACAATAAATATTCCTTTGTGACTCACTTCATTTTTTTAGCATGTTATCAAAGTTCATTCGTGCTTCAGCATCTTTCAGTTTTTTATTTCTATTATTCTGACAAATAACATTCCAATGTACATTTACCCATGTCAGTTGATGGACATCTGAATTGTCTCCACTTTTTGGTTATTAAGAACAATGTTGCTAAAAGTTTTCATAAAGGCATATGTTTTCATTTCTCATGGACATACATAAAAAATTGGAACTACAGGATCAAAGAATAACTCAACATTTTGTCATTTGAGAACTATCAACTGTTTCCCAAAGCAGTTAAACCACACCCACTTGTAATTATGTCATTTTAATCATAGCCTTCCTAGTAGGTATGAAGTGGTATCTCATTACAGTTTTAATTTGCATTTCACAGATAGTTAATGATGCTGGACATTTTTCCATGTAACTATTGGTCATTTGTCTATCTTCTTTACAAAAAGTCTATTTAGATCTTTTCCATTTTTTTAATTTAGTTATTTGTTTTTATTATTGAGTTGTAGTAGTTCTTCGTATATTCTTATTGCTAGTCCCTTGTCAGATATATGACATCCCAAATTTTACTCCCAAGTGGGCTATTTTTTCACTTTCTTAACACTTTTCTTTAAGTATACCAGATAAGAATACTATGAGCATTTCATTCCCACTAAAGTCCATATGGAACATACATGAACAAGGACTAAGACATTTTTATAGTGTTTTCTCCTTAATATCTTATTTCATTCCTCTTTTCACTCAAAAGCTCATCCCAATAGTCACACTTAAAATTGCTTTACTGATTTATGAGTACTCTATGCTTCTCTATAACAAAGTTTCATACATTCATTTTTTAAATGCCTTTGATGCCTTTGTGACCAGAAAACTCTAAATTTAAATTTAAATTTTTTCAGCTGGATTACTATTACTTATATTTACTTCAAATTACAATTGCTTAGAATATTTATTGTGTTAAATAGCTATTAAACATATGGAATAAATTTCATGGGCTAAGAGGTGGTAAAGAGACCTTAAGATTTGGCAGACATCAGATCTTTTGCTGACTGGGACTTTGTTTTTGTTTTGTTTTTCGTAATAGTGATTTGTTTTATTTTTAACAACTTAACATATTTAGTCTCTTTTTATACTTTTTTAAATTTTCTTATTTTCATACCAGATCAATTTGTATTGCTATTGTTCTCCTTAGGTGCTGCCCTCCCATCAACATGCTGACTGGGTTGTTGATAACCTTGGGCCAATATGCATTAGTAAGCCATTAGCCACAAATGGCTACAGGGAGGGGAAAGCTGGAGGATAGAGGGGAAGAATGGCATGTAATAGGAGAAGGCTATGATAGAAGGAAAGCTAGGAAAGAAGATTCCACTTGATTTCCTAACTAGGTGTGTTTTCAGGCAGACCAATGTTCAGAACAATACATCAGAAGTTAAGGATTTGGACAGGTAAAGGAGCTCTTAAAACTATTCAGGCCTCCACGTCTCTTGGAAACCCATTTTGTGCTCCCCTAAAGGCACATGTTCCCCAGTAGAGAGAGTTGCCTTAGGAGGGTCTTAGGAGCATAGCGATTGCTATGCTCCAGTGAATGATTATGCATAATGAATACTTGTCATATTACACAGTCTTTCTTTTTTAACACCTTTTTTCCTATGCTGTATAAAAGTGTAGAAAAGAGTTGACTTTCTCCAATATTTTCTTATAAAACAAGACAGGCCAAGGCAACCAAGGTAATTATAATTAAATAATTGGGAAGGTGTGTGCTAAACAGCTGGTAATAAGAGAAACACTACGTTTTTAAGCAATTTTTCATCTTTTAGTCTAAAAGTTTGAGGGCTTCAATTGCTTGTTACACTAGACAGCAATATACAAATAAACCTAAAATAAAACCAGACTTAAACTTGACAAGAGCTTATGACTGTGGATTCATACTGCTTACACTTGTCTAAGTGTCACTTTGACAAATGCATGTTTGTCTTGATGACATCTCCCCCCAGGCATATGGCACCTCTATTAGCTTCTGTGTTATCTTTATAGCAGGAAAATATGCCTCATTGTTTTCAGAATATTCATAATTTACAAGGTCTCTCTTTGGTCATGATTCATAATTGTTCATAATATTAAGGGGAAAGATCCCGGCACAGATGCTACCCACTCTGTGTTTTGTGTGTGTGTGTGTGTGTGTGTGTGTGTGTAATTATTATTAATTTCAAAGAACAAAATGTTCTCTGAAGCAAACAATTAGCAGTCAGGATTCAAATTTTAGATGAAAATGTTACCTTATAAAGTTAACATAAAAAAACGATGCTGGGGTAAATTTTGTCATGGCAAAACCTTGGGCAACTTAGAAACCCTACAAATATGAAATCACAAAAGAATATTCATGATATTCAACAATTCCATTCAACAAGCATTTATTAAAAATTTGCTGTGCATAAGACTCTATGATAGAGGTATGGAGGATGACCACACTTCGACTTTTTATACAATCATCCAACCAGCACCACAAAATACACACTGAATCTGAGGTACATAGGGGATTTGTGATCCAAATATCCACTCCCAATTTAGGTTGCTATAATTCAAAAATATACTCTAGAGAACTGATAAATTATAAAACCAGCTCCATATTCAAACATTTCTCCCTATTTGCCTTCCTATGAGTTTCATAAAAATACAAACTCATCATGTATAAATCCTGCAAATAAACAATATTTAATAAGATTAATGAAAGTAATCTTTAGAAAATTGTTTATAATATATATAACATATATGACCACAGATAATAAGGATCTCAAGATCTTCTTTGTAATAAATAATTAAAGATGAAATATCTGTAAGTTTAAAGATGCTCTGAAAGAGAACAAAATGATTCCAAAATAACGTTAACCTCTTGGAAAAGTAAAAATAAGTAAACAGGATCCTCCTTATGCTTAAAGGAAAGATATATACTGCATGATTGTTAGAAACAATTTTTTTTTTTTTGAGACTAGGTCTCGCTATTTTTTGCCCATGGAACCGCAGGCTCTCATTGCCCGGGGTACCACAGATTCAAGCAATCCCCAGCCTCAGCTTCCCAGGAAGCTGGGATTACAGGCATGTGCCACCACGCCCAGCTATTTTTTTGGAACTAGGTCTTGCTATGGGCCCTAGGCAGGACTCGAACCATGATCCCTAGCCCCGGCCGCTTCATAGGCTGAAGCTTACAGGCACGAGCCACCATGCCCATCCAGAAACAATCATTTTTTAAAAAAACACTTAATTCATTTTTTTCTAATAATTTATCACCATGTTTGCGAATAAAACCAGAACAAACTTTAATTTCATGATTATTAGTCTATTTTCTAAAAGACTGAATCCAAATCAAAGCATATATGCATATTAACCATGAAATGTAGATCTCCCATTTTAAGTGGAGTCACCTTTAGTGACCTTTTCTCCAGTGCCAATTACCCTTGAGCCTCCTATATCTTTAAAATTCTAATTAATGACCCACATTCTGGCCAGATCTAAGCCCACCCAAATTGTTTTTGCTCAAAGGGTTTTCTGCTGTGCTGCTCACTGCCATTTTCTTTCCCCAGTTCAGTGCCAAGAGCCTATTCTAGACCAACTCTCTGTTCACTCTTTGAGTCTGGTGGCCAACCCACGTTAGTGGTGCTGAGAAACTCACAAGTCTTCCCACCTGTTTTAATGGGCTTTGTTGCTACTCACAGTAATGGACAAACGTGGAACTGTCAAAAACACAGTAACAGTACCTGATCTAAGAATCTTTAGCTCCTCCTGGAAATCTCAAATCTATTCTATTTTAATAGACTTGATAAAGTTGATAAGAGTCAGGTCATGAGGACAGCCGCACCACCACACCATTCCCTCATCTCTTCCTATCTCAGTGCTCAGCAAATTCCTTCCTACAAAAGCACCTGTTTCCCCAAACTGAAAACAGAAGAGAAGCAGAAGAGAGGGTCTCCCTTAGGCAGTGCCTCAGATATGAAAAGCACCAGGCAAGAAACCAAGTTAGTTGGGGCATTTAGTCACTTATTTGGCCACCTGTCAAGCATCAACTTATCGTCGGTGTTAATTTAGATCATTTAGGAAACTCAGAGATGTAAAATATGCCAACACCAGAATGCAGAGTTCTCAACCAACGATGTGGCCACCAGACAAGTCCTCAACCATCAGACTAGCACCACTTTTTGATAGCAAACCTTCACAATTCACAGAGATAGAGTATTCACACAAAAAGATAGAAACTATACTATAAAAGAAAATAGTTTTTTTAACTATCCTTCATATGTGCAATTACGTGTGATCTGTATTTTAAGAGGAAAATAGGCATGCAGATTGATTAAACAATATAGCAATGCTTGTAACAATATTTAGTGAGAAAATTTTGATTTAAAGAAGTGAAGACATTCATTTGAATATTTTCAACATTTTTATTGGTATTTTGAAATAAAGGCTATGTGTATGTATACATACACATATTTCCCACAACCATATTTTCCACAAATGTGTATGAGTACAATTCAAATACCATGAACACCACTAACCATGATAAGATTTTCCTAAAGGAAGAACTTTTTTTTTTTTTTGAGACTAGGTCTCACTATTTTTGCCCATGGAACCACAGGCTCTCATTGCCTGGGGTACCACAGATTCAAGCAATCCCCAGCCTCAGCTTCCCAGGTAGTTGGGATTACAGGCACACGCCACCACATCCAGCTATTTTTTTGGAACTAGGTCTCGCTACAGGCCCCAGACGGGACTCGAACTGCGATCCCTAGCCCCGGCCACTTCATAGGCTGAAGCTTACAGGCACGAGCCACCATGCCTGGCCAGAACATATTTTTGTAAAGGTCCATAAATCAAAGCACAACTTTGAAGTACACAACATCTACATTACCAAAAAAATGCAGAGTATGCCAAACTAGAGACAAACAATTTTTGTCTTTCTCTACGGAGTTAGATTTTTGGTTCAGGTAATTACAGACAGGTTCTACATCACTTCCAATAAGAACATTTAAAGTATCTAGAGAATTTACAGAATAATTCCTCTGTGCCTCAGCCCATCAAACTACTAATAGCACACCCCATTCTTTGGGACACAAAGTGAATTCCCACCAGTTTCCACATTGGTTCCTGCTGAGACTCACTGAATAAAGAAAGTCCTGAAAGTATTATTATAGGACTAAGAGACACTAAATCAGTGCTGGGCACTAGTGACAAAGTGGTGAAGAAAGCAGAGCTTACAACATAGTGGAGAAAGTGATATGAACAGCTACCCAAGAAAGCTTATCAGTACAAAATACTAAAAATACTATGGGAGGAAGTTATACATTGTTTAAATGTAGAGGGGAGGGTAATAACAAATCTTAAGAGTTTGTAAACCAGTAAAATTATGTTCTATTATTAATTTAAAGACATATATAGAATTGTCAGATTTTTAATTTTTCCACAGTCATTTTAAAAACTCCAACTACCATTTACATTTACATTTATAATCACCATGGTAACAAGAAGGAAGGAATGAAATGATTTCTGAATTTTTTTTAAAAAGCCAAAAATACTATAGCTTGGTGAAAAAAATCTCATTATACTAATCTTATTTTTCTCTTTTAACTGTAGACCTGTACAAGATCAGGATTTTTGTTACTGCAGTGCAAGATCTCTGCTGTTCTAGGTGTGATCTGTAGACCAGAGCATCTAATTCACTTGAGAATTTTTGAGAAATGCAGAATCCCAGACTCCATTTCATATCTAATGCATCCAAATCTTATTTTCACAATCTCCCCTTGTGAAGCTTTCTCAGACCTTCACATCTAAAGTCTGAAAAGCACTGTCAAAGCTCCTACTGACACTCCAGTGGGTGAAATTCGGCCATAACCATCCACAGTTAAGATTCAGTAATGATCTTTATTGATAGCCATATCCTCAAAATAAGTAATTGAGGGGCTATGTTTAAAGGAAGATAAAGAATGAAACATAAAACAGATAAGCTGGCACCCTACAGATCAATCATCTTGTCCCGTTTAATCTTCAAGACCTTGACGATAAGTTCTCAATCACTAACAACATACACAGCTTTGCAGCAGACTTCAATAGCATAAACTGACTTCCACTATAGGGATAATACATCCAGGGGTTGCTTTAAATACTGGACCTTGTTCTGACTGCAAAGTCTTGCCATAAAACAAAGCAATTTTTGTCACTAACAGTCAATAAGCCATGACTTTAGGTGCCATGCTACATTTGAATTTGTGTTTTAGGATATTTCATGCCACACTCAGGTTTTTTAACAAAGGAACTCTTCCCAGACATGTGCTAATTACAGGCAAAGACATGAGACACAGACTCATGCATCTTTTTCAAGACACTTTTAACAGGAAAATAATTGCTAGGATGATGTGATGCCTTTTCAAAACAGAAGTTATAGTTCTGTATGTTACAGAGTGTAAGCTGCATAAAAAGAGGAGGATCCACATTCTCTTTCCCACCTAATGAAGGAGGGAGGAGCAAGCAAAGAGGGAAAGTAGAGAAGATTTGGAGAAAACTTAGTGGAGACACCTGCAGCAGAGATGGGTGAAGAAGTCCTGCTTGAACTTGCACCAGGGACCTGGGGGTCACGGAAGGAAACACACGGGATTAAGACCTGTAAAGCTACTTGAAATTGACATGGCTGAGGGCCCTTTGAGAACACTAGCAATGGCAGCTATTATCTTAATTTTGCTTCTTTCATCCCAGACTTGTCTGGTCCCTTTTATCGCTTATGATTTCCCATCAGAAGGTGCCTTAGACTTGGGGCAAGACTTTAGATGTCAGCAGCCCTGCTTCAGGCCAACCCTGTCTGGTTGAACAATTATTCATGAAGGAATGGGTAACTTTGGGTGCTTTACTGGGTGGGATACTACTATCCTTTCTTCTATTCTCTATGCACTCTAATCCTATGAAAGCTCTTCTCAATTAAAAGTCTTTTTTTTTTAATTTTTATTTTTTATTGACTTGTCACAATTGTGCATTAATTGATCCCTCCTCCTCCCTCCATATCCCCCCTCTGTATCCCCCCTTAAGTCACTCCTTCTCCCATTTTTCTGCAAATTGTTGGTTGGTTAAGTTGATGTTCAGTTGTTGGTTGTTTGGCCTGTTGTTCACCTCCCCCGCCATCTTCCCCCTCCTCCTCTCTCGCTCCATGGTTCAGTCCCATTGGTTGTTTTCATTTTTTCTTATTTGTTTGTTTGTTTTTCCCTATATCCATCATATATGCGAGACCATCCTGTATTTCTCTTTTTCTTTTTGACTTACTTCTGCTAATATGAGTCCCTCTAGTTCCATCCAGGTTGCTGAAATGACATGTGTTTGTCCTCCTTGATAGATGCGTAGTATTCCATCGTGAATATGTACCACATTTTTTTTAGCCAATCATCTGTTTGGGGGCATTTGGTTTGTTTCCAGTTCTTTGCAACTGTGAACAGGGCTGCAATGAACTCAATTAAAAGTCTTACACACTAATATGTCTTGTTTGTATGTGGTCGAAGGCAGAACTCATTTAGAATGTGAAAATCTGGGGGGCCCAGGGCACTCCTCAGTATGCACACTAACATAATGACCAATAATATGGCAATTCGCCATATAGGGCTACTGACCCTAGAAACGAAGCTTTCTAGTCCAAACTGACATGGGCAGTATGATGTATTCAAAAAGAGTTTGAAAACTTAATTTAAAAATATATATGTCAGTAATAAATCTGTATTTTTGAATTACAATATGTTGGTATTACTGGGTTATATAAAATACACCAAAATTAAAGTGACTTGTCTCTCAGTTTTTTAGTATGCTACTTGAAAAACTTCTACTGTGTGTGGCTTTATAGTTCTACAGGACAGTGTGTTCTAGTAGTCACTGGAATGATACATGCATTAATCTTAAGTTATTAAAAATCAGGTAGACAAAAAATCCTACATCCTGAAAAAATAACTTTAGAAAACACTTATTTAGGAGGTAGCCAGTTAAAAGGAGACAGAGGAAATGTTTTTAACAACCATGAGCAAGAGAGCCTTTTCTGAAAGTCTGCAAGGGTGCCTGAATTTACACTGAAAGAGGAGGGAAACATCAAGTATTTAATAAAAATAAAACAAGGGTGCTGATTCAAAGTGAAGAACAATCACAATGATGATGACATCTCTCAGTCTAGGAATGCAGGGGAGTGGAAAAGATAAACAAATTCTGTGGACAATAGTCAATAATTTCCTGTTCTAAGTCATTCAAGTAACTAAACCGTTCCACCCTAAGTACAATGAGAAAAGTAAAATCACAACCTCAGTACTTGCACCAGACCACAGGTAAGGCACTACACATGGAAAACACAGCCAGAGGCTGACCATATTGATCTGCGGAGATGTAACTATAAATTAAAATGAATCCACAGTTCTTCCACAGCAAAAAGAAAAACAGAAATACTTCCACCAGATTAAAAAAGTAAATTCAAAAGTCATTTTTTTTAAACAGCAAGACCTCCACACATACCAGTGTTAAAACAGTATCCCCACTATTAGAAAATGGTAGGCAGTGAGTTAGCTTGGGAATAAAAATATCAATAGGAAGCAAAGTAGCTGAAGCTATCTCCAAACTGGGCAGATTCCTCTCATTCCTGGCCCCAGGAACAATCCCATCACTTAGGAAATCTGGATTTCTGCCAACACTGCAGCTTCTGCAGTCTGCTGGGGGATGGGTGAGGAGGGTGGGAATGTCTGGGCAGCTGGCTTTTATCACAAAGCCTTCTCTCTCAAAAGGCTTAGAATGAATTTCCTAGACATGATATAACACAGTATTTTAAGTGATTAATAGTACAAAAATATCACATTATAAATGTCTAGGGTAGTAGAAGCCAATAATTATGAATGAAATCTACTGCAAGTGCTAAAATGTTACATTCTAGTGGTTTTTAAATTTTTCACTGGTTCAACCTCAACACATCTATACAGGAGGGAAAGAAACTATCATTGAGTTTTTACACAGGTGACACCAGGATCTCCCAACTTTATCCCACCTAAAAAAAAATTAACTTCTACAACTTCTACAAACTGAGTCACTCACTGCCCAAAGGTTTTACAGGTATTAGAACACCTGTGATCTTAACAACACTGAGGCAGGGAAATACCTGGCACTATGTGTTCGCCAGGCGTGGAGGGGGTAAGTTTCACAGTCGAGAAATGCGAGGGGCTGGCTCTTCCCTGTGACTACAGCTGTCTCCCAGCCTTCATCTCAGAGGCAATTATTGAGGCTCAGGTGAACTGTATATTCATCTTAGCAAAGCTACTAAACAAACAATGGAGCATGGATTTGAATTCATATCTAATGGCAAATTCTTCTCATAAGCAGCTTCCTGTTTTCATTAAACCTTGTCCCAGTTTGCAATGCTGTCTGAAATATCTTATTTTCTACTTATTCTCAAGGGAACAGTTACAAGCCACTTCTCCTTTCTGTCCACTTAAACTGCCAATATGATTACCAAAGTTTGAGCTGTTGGCTCATGAGGCATCCACAGGATAAAAAAAAATAAAGGAGTTCTCTTCACAGCTATGCAAAATTTTACAAGTCCATAAATCTGTCACAGACTTGCTTGAATGAACAAATTAGTGAGTGATGCATATTACTTGTCAAAAATGTTGTAATATTGAGGAAATAACTATTATTTTGAAATCCACATTACTAACATTTTAGGTCACACACCTCCTCAACACTGACTCTGAATGTGGTGTTTAATGCTGACCTTTTCGATTGAGGAACAATGGGGTGAAGTTATTAGGAAAGAAGGCAACTTGGGCTCCAGACCCAGTTCCAATGTGAAGACAAAACTGGCCTAACAGAGAACATTCACTTTCTCTTCAAAACAGCAGTGAACCTTTCTTCTCTGAAAGAATGAAAATATCCATCCACTACTTCACGGGGTTGTTCATAAATTTATAGAGTTTTGTAAACTCTGAAGCACTAAAATCAGTCGCGAATATGCAGTCACAATCTTGCCAGCAAGAGAAAGGGGTTCAGGACCCTTGGTAACAGCCAAGAGGAAAAAGCAGTCTGTCCACCTAACTCCACATACCCAGCAACACTTCAGATGAAACTGGTACAGATCCATCCCTGGGAAATGGATGAGGTGCTATTTTCCCTACACCCACTTACATGCAGTTCCCTTAGATTACTAGTCTCAGTACTTAGGAATTGGACTTCCTGAACAGGGGAGCTACTAGGAACTAGGGGCAGGGACTTGGTGGCCAGGTAGACAGGAAAACACCAGGCAGGAGAGATCTTCTTGCTTGCTGTTTCAGTTTTGACTGGCACCCAGGAACTTGAAGGAGACCCCTGGAGTAGAGATAAGTAGAGATACCTGGAAAGGAAACTTGGAAAAGACACATGGGCAAGAGATACAGGGGAAGGCTACTCCAGCTCCTACTCATGGTCCTGGACAGAGACAATGGCAGCCAACACACTGACTTACATTAGCTACGGCACAGTTTGAGTCTCTCATTCTGTCCCAGCTATTTGGGGCATGGCTAACCCTTTTCTTGTGAGACCCCACCAAAAAGTACTTTAGACTTGTGGCCCACTGTGTATAGTACTCAGGGGCCCTGCTTTAGAACAAGTCTGCTTCATTGGACATTTGTCCCCAAGAGGATGAGCAATTTTTAGAGTTTTATTAGTACTATGCTTTCTTCTCTCTCTCCTTCTGGCACACTCATTCTATTAAAAATACTTAACTAGGAGTCTACTTCCTTTGTCTTTGTGCAGTGCATAACTGGACCCCTCCTAGAACAAGCATCCCTAAGCAGACTGGGATCCCTGAAAACCCTTCATTCATAGGCTAACAAAGATCATCCCTGGACTTAAGATTCTGAACCTGTTGTCTTAAATAACAGTGTTTAATAAACACTGATGGAAGTGAAAGGCTCAAAAAAAAAAACTGCAGGCAAGACTCACACTGCAAAATGCCTCTTAATCAGGTCTTCAAGGAATGGCTGAAGGGACTCTAGGGAAGCTTTATTTGCACCTTCCACCAATCAATGTGAGATGTTGTAAATATTTACCATAGAATTATTTTAAAATAAGCCAAGCTGCACAATGCTTAAGTGTTTTACTTTTTTAATAAACTGGAAGGGAGAAAAATTATGAAAACAAACCTAACACCATAAAATCTAACGTTCAAAACACTCCAGATTTTCCACTGTGGATTTTTGTCTGCTTGTGTCCACTGTCAACAAGCTATCCCCCCAATCAGCTATCAACCCTGGCACACAGATGCATATGGAAAACAGCCCTTTAAAAAGAGCAAAGCAATGAAAGATCTTCAAATTCAACTATAGTAACAGCTGCCCCATTCTTAAAAATAAAAGATGTCTAATTATTGTTATTCATGTGATCAGACTGTATCCTTAGAAGGCACAGATTCGCTCTTTCAGTCCATGGTGGAAATCCCTTTAAGCCATTTGACACCCTGCACTGTGCAGTTTTAGACCTGCACACATGTCTCAGGCCAGAGTACAAGGAAAAAAAAAAAAGATGATTGCAAACACTAGAAAGGAAAAAAACGTAAAAAGACAAAGATGACAAAATTTTAGAAATAAATAAGAGGAAAAATTTCCAAAAATTACAGTACCATGAAACCAGGGAGCTGACAAAGGACATGCTGCTACATTAATAATGGAAACTATGAATATTCATTACACAATAGTCATAAGCAGAATGGAAGAAAACCAGAGAGTGCACATGGGGCAAGAACTCAGACCCCTTTTAAGAAAAGAAAGAAGGAAAGAAAACACAGCCTGGTACAATACTACTGAAGTAAGGGTCCTGGGTGGAACTTTGATCTAAGATAAGATAGAACAGTAAGGAAGGAATTTCCTTACAGAAAGGTAAATAAATAAACAGTATAAATGACCCAGAATGACAGGAAGAGCTTTCAGTAAAAACACATTCAGAGTGGTCTTGGCTTAGGATGATTGAGCTTACCTTACAATACTTAGAATTACTTACAATACATTTCTCCAAATCACTGATAAGATTCCTAAATATTCCCTGACCTCTTCTGCCACCAAGCGCCACACAGAGAAGGGGCTTCTCCAGAAAAAAATCCCACCCACTTAACATATAACCTCAACTGTAATTTTTATGTTCTTGTAAATGAAGAGGGAAAACAAAAAATACAGAGAGAATTAACCCAAAAAACATGTACTTCTTCCCAAACTCTGAGAAAGGTCACCATAGCTGACATACAGTTTTCCTAGAAAATAGTTTTCAAGATTTTCTGTATTTTACAGAAAACCTATAAACTCTGGGTGGGCAAAGACAACACACAAATGGATGTTTTATTTTTAAGGAATGTGCACAGATTATTCTATATTGTTGTCACCAAACTAATGACAGGGGCAAAAAAAGACATGAGCACGAAATTATTGACAAGGCACAACATCTGGCCTGTACTTTTTAATTAGTTAAGAAAGACTCCTAAAGGCAAATGTCACGGGATTGATGGAACTGGAGTAAGCACCTACTCTAAGTAGGGAAATCAATTTGTTTGCAGCACTTTCATTTTGTTTCTCAATTAGTCCCACAGCCAAGGGCTACCCAGCTACATTCTGAGCATTAATTTACAACTTAAAAGTCACACAATTCAGCAGTAAATGTAACTCAATCCTCATTTAAATGCACAGAACTTTCAAGGTTCTTTTTCAAAGGCCAGCAATCCAGCAAGCCCTCCCAGCTGCTACTTCAGCTGTTGGCTGGGGCTACCTGGGTCACTCTTAGTTTTGCCTCCTCTGCGACTCTGTGTTGGTAGTGTAACTTCTCTAAACCTGTTTCCCTATCTATTAAAAAAAATTCCTTTTTAATTACTGAGAAAATTTTATAGCAGAAAGATAAAGAATTTAAGAAAAGGGTCAGTGAGTTATGACAGTATTCTGAAAAATAAGGGAAAAAGTCTTATGCCTATATTATGGAGAGAAACTCAGCAATAAAATGCCAAAAGTATTCTCCTTTCAAACAATATCTACTGGGCACCTTGGTCCAAGCTCTGTGCTGAACAAATGTGATAAGACAGAGGAAGAAATGCACACCTGTCCCTCAAGATCCCTACATTGCTACGGAGGAAATATGTGGCAACTTTAAGGACTGCCCAAGACCTGGACAATAAGGTGCCTATAAAGGAGGAATATGCTGATAGAAAAAGTCCCTCAATTCCTTAACATGTGGACAGGACAAAGTATAGGGGCTACCTGCCCAGACAATAAATACCAGTTAAAATGTC
This sequence comes from Uropsilus gracilis, assembly GCA_004024945.1. Taxonomy (NCBI): domain Eukaryota; kingdom Metazoa; phylum Chordata; class Mammalia; order Eulipotyphla; family Talpidae; genus Uropsilus; species Uropsilus gracilis. The sequence goes on from PVHY01015983.1 coordinate 34,576, forward strand.
GGTGAATGGAAATGATAGGGTGTGCCCCCCCCCTCCTGTTTAAGATTGCAGATTTCAAGGACAGGTAATGTTAAAATGGGGGAATGACCTTAGCTGGAATTTCCCTTCAGGGGGATGCAGGGGGAAGAAAGAGGTGAAATAGTCAAGGTGAAACAGATTTCCTGGAAGGCGGGAAATCAGGGTATATAAAGGGTGTGCAAACAAAGA